>VYZS01010811.1:59800-84041 GCA_013400695.1 Neodrepanis coruscans | reverse complement strand
TCCTGTATTCTGCAGCTGGGGATGTTGAAACTCTATTTAAGATTGAGCAGTTATGATTTATTTTATTTATTTTATTTTATTTTTTGATTTATTTTAGTAGAGACTCCATAAATTTAACAATTTTAGCACATGTGCATGTAAACACCCCAAGGTAAACAATACCTCAGCTCCAGGGGTTCACATTCCACCCAAAACGTGTTTTGAAGGGAATACGAAAGCTTAAACACCATTTAGAACACATAAATTAGCTTAGATTAGTTAGACTGACCAGACATTGAGTGAAGGACTGCCTTAAGTCCTCATACAACATCTGAAGCAGATAAGAAACAAACTGTACTCTTGTCCTTGTTACTGCAGCCCAAGCTTCTCTGGGTGGGTGGTTTGGTAGGTTTTAAAAGTTACTTATAAAACTTGAAATGCCTTTCATTATAAAAATGTATCAATAGTAAGGATAATGAAGGGGAAAGGAAGAAAAAATTATATTTAGCTATGATATCCAGCTTTCTCACAAAACATTAACAAATTCTCTTGGGAAGTCAGTCATGTGGGAAACCACATGGGAGACACCAGTCCTGACTTCAGGCTTTTGCTTCAGTTTACGGTAAACTGTTGCTGCATTTCCTGTTATACTGTCAGCAGTAACAATCCAGCATGAGGATGTGGTCCAACCTTCAGTACTTGCTGATAAAGCCTTGTTTAAATCTGAAATAATTGAGTTTGTTCAGTCTGGAGAAGAGAAGGCTTCAAGGTGACCTAATTGTGGCCTTCCAGCCCCTGAAGGGGCTACATGAAAGATGGAGAGACTATTTACAAGGGCCTGGAGGACAAAGGGGAAGGGCTTCAAAGTAAATCCCCAGATTACTGGTGATTGTAATATATTGTAGCAGAAGAAGACTAGAAGTTTTTAGTCCTCCCTGCAAGGTGATTGGCATGAATCTCAGTCTCCTATGGCTGAGTTTTCTGCTTTTCTGAAGAAACCAACAATAAAGTGCATTTTGTGAAATATTAAATCTGTACCCCATGCATTAAGTGTGTTCCTAGGTCAAATTTTTCAGGTGTGTTCATGTTTATTGAGGAAAATCAGGATCCTGCCTAAGTTAAGCCTAAATTAAGAAATCCCAGCTGTGAAGTGCCAGGGTGAAGTCACATGCAGGCATGTGAAGAAACAGACCTCTGCAACACCTACAGAAAGGTGAAAACCCACACTATTAATTCTGAAAACAGCTGAAATATTATATAGATCATTTTCATACATTTAGTTCAATAGCAACCAAATGAAATTTTAGGTTCTTGTGCCTGTCTTCCTCTGAATGTATGCAATACAAATAATTTTGTAGGCCAAACATATATAGTCAAATAAATCAGAACCAATAGGATTTCAGGTAAATTTACCATTCAAAGGTTTTGTAACTGTAAAATATTTTCAAAGTCTCAGACTTCAACTTTTATTAATATTATTTTTACCAGGCTATGAGCCAGTAATTAAGAATTTTTTTTTTCTTCAAAGGTGTTGGCTTGTTCAGCTCAGAATATTTACATTGCAAATTAAAATGGAGGAGAAAAGCTAAGGAATATGAGGAAGGATTAGAAGACTTTTTAAAAAAATCTCTGAAGGTTTATTTTAGAATGTAATCTCCAGCTGATAACCTATTTTATTACTTGATAGATTGTATCATATGCTAAAAAAAACCCTAAACCCAACAAACCACTTCAAAGGTACCTGGGGAAAAGGAAATGGGTCATAAAAGCTTTTAAGAAGTAAAGCACCATTTTTAATTATGACTGCTTATCTTAGGAGACAGATATTTCTATTTCAGTCATTTGTCTACATCAGCAAGCTGAGCAATGTATGTAGTGTCTGAAGTAATAAGATGTTATGTGACTGCTATGTAAATTTTTTAAATACTAAAAGAACCAGTGCAAATCAGATTAAAATCAGCCTCTGGTCCAAGATGTAGTAAAACAAATAAGAAATATTATATGCTTGCCCTTCCCCTTAAAGTGAAGAAATAAAACCTAACTTCTAAACAAAGCCATAAACAATTCCCCCTGCCCCCAGTTAATGGATAAGATTTTAATAAAAGATTTAAATTTGATTTATGATATAGTTAAATTTCTTACCTTAAATAATTATAGTTACACATCACATAAGCCATAAAAATTATAAAGGTAGATTTCCTATATCTGGAATGAGAAACTTATATTAGTAAAAGAATGTAATATTATATTTATAGGAATGACTACACTTAGTGCTTTGTTAAAGCTCATATACATTATGTTAGTTTGGCTAAATGCTTTGCCAATTCCAACATGTTTATGGCTGTAATAATGTATATCAGTATTTGGCTCTAATGAATCCAAACTGTTATGGAAATGAGGTATTTCACTTGTTTGATTTCCTCTTATATCTTACTGAATGGTTTAAACAGGCAGCACAATACTATTAAAAACACAGAGAGAAAAATATTACATATATTAAAAGCTGGCAGATCCACTTTTCTTTATATATTTTCTGCATGTTTTTGAAAGAATCTTAGAAACAAATGAAAAATAATTTCAGAGCAGATTCTTAATCTGTAACAAAGGTATATATATAAAAAATAAGAAAACAAACTCTAGATTTTCTCATGAAATCTGTATATTTTGATCAATTTTAAATATAAATAGACATGGGAAGAAAAAAAATAACAAAAAAGCACCACCATACTGTTCACTGTTTTTCATTTTTTTGTTATTCTTTAGTGTTCATTCTGATAACTAAGTATTGCCTGAATAATAAATGCAAAATGGAGCACTTTACATGTTTTAGTTTTTCTTGAAAGATACCAAGATGAATCTTCCTAATTCCCTGTTAGATTATTCAATACATTCAGGAGATAAATGAAGTTGGCTTCTAAAAAATATCTAGAGTGCAAGACTGCTTAGATTGTGATAATAATAATAATTTACTTGTAAAGCTACAGACAAAGAGGTTGATTTAAAAACATTTCCTTAGCAAGGAAATTTTTGTTCCACAAACTACCTTTTTTCCCATGAGACATAACTAGTACTGCCATTAAATCATAGACGATATAGTCAAAACATTGACCATAATAGAACAGACACACTTAATAGTTGTAAAAACTCTCTATTGGTGTGTGAGACAAAGACTAAGACCCAAACCATGACTGCAGCTAAACAAATAGGATTTCATGCCTAACATTTCAGGCAGGTAGACAGCTTTTGATTTCTATTCAGGTTACTTGAAATAATCCAAGTCTTCTTTGAACTTCAGAAAACCACCACAAATATTTGTGTCCATATTTCTCTTCATCCTCTGAGCAGCAGATTTCCTGATTCCATGTGTTTCAGTGCAACCTCTCCCAGTTCTGACTGTATTCTCCTTGCAAAATCTTCCCCAAACTAATTGATGAAGTGCTTTCACAAGTACTCCAGATGACATAATTTTCTCCTCAACTTAAGGAAGAAGTTGTAGACTCCAGTATCACCGAGACAAAAAAGACCTCTGTGGTGCCTTTTCTCCAGGACGCCAATACTGATGGAAAGGTGGTAAACATGGAGGAGAAGAAATCAGAAGCCATAAGCTGGTTGAATCCTGACTTTCAGGAACCTAACCATCTAATACTCCTACTCTTTTGAATTATATCATATTGAGCCCTTTCTGCACAGTAGAGCAATATCATCTATTGTTACCCTGGTGCCAAGTGAACATTATACACATAAGAGGAGGAACTGGAGTCAACCATTATGGAAGTTACAGGAATATGCACTTGTTCTTGTCACTTCTTATTGCTCATGATGGTCTGTAATGCGCTTTTCAGATGCACTGGGAAACTGGCGACATCTTTTCTTCAATCTTGTGGTCACTCTGCCCAAAGTAATCCACAGTGATCTGTTAAACCAACTCAACTAAAAGGAAAGAATGTCATTGTGTAATTGTGTTTTCTGTAACTAAAGTGAGAAGAAAGAAATGACCTGTGAAATCAAAGCTAGGTTTGTGTGACAGAATACACTTTGTTCGTCTCAGTCTAATCTCCAGTCACGAGTGTGCAGCCCAGTATAGGCTCCAACAGCTAAACTGCTCCTGCCCTTGATAGTGCCATTCAAACTGCTTTTGAGGTTCTCAACAAAAGAGACTGAGATGTTTGACAATTAGATTTAAAAGGAGTGTAGGAAATAACAGCCCATAAAAGTGAATGACATTCTCAGAGAGACTCTTCGAGCATTTTCCCTCTCAATGGGGACACAAAAGGATGACTGTGGTGAGTAGAGTATAGTTGTAATTAACTTGTCATTTGTATTAATAATTATATAGTTTCAAGACTGCATGTTTTTACAGTTAAGGTCATAATCTAAAATGCAGGTTCAATTCTTGCTTCTCTCAGGCTTCTCATGGGACACTGCACAATGAATTTGTCTTTTAGCGCATTTATTCCTTTTAATGTAAAAAGGAATAGTAATATTTATCTTCCCTCCCAGCCATTCAATTGTAGTTCTGTTTTAGTTGTTGTCATGGTTTAAGTGCCTAAGAGAATACCTTTTGATATACAGCTGTTTTGAAACATTTTCAGGTTTTTTTTGCTATCTTGGAGTGAGTTTGGGATGGCCCTGGCTCTACCACCTGTGCTGCCTGCCACGGCATGTGCAGGGGAGCCCACTCCTGGATCATGGTGGTGGCAGAAAAGTGGGGCCAGTGGTGTGGCGGCAGATGTGGCACCAGCGCACACATATCCGCTCCCATCTGCTTGGACTGCAGGGCGGCTCCCGGGTGTTTCCCAGTAGTGGCAGCAGCACACAAGTGGACGACCATCCACCATTGTGACCCAACCGTGTGTCTTGGCATGGACGCCGCCATTCTGATGATGTAAACCAGCAGAGAGCAGGTAGGATTGACATCTTAGAGTCACTTCCTATTGGGAGAGAGGGGACGGCGCAGGGTGGGACTTGGGAGGCTTTTAAAAGTTCCGCACTAGTGGGGCTTGAACTCTTGCTCCTGGGATGGTCCCGAGAGAGAAGGTCTCGCTGTGATGGAGGCAGTCCAGCTGCCCTTGTAGAACTCTTTGCCTTCTCATCCCGACCAAGGGTCATCTCCTGCCACTTCTCTGTGTCCCAGTATTCCTGAATTCCCTTGCACCTCAGCTGCCCCCTCTGGCATTTTGCATGTCAGAAGGTTCCCTGGGGCAGGACGCCAACCTATGCGAGCCCTGGTGATGGGGGGATCCTGCACTCTGCTCTGCAGCTGAATCCTTTTTTGGTATCACAGTTTCAGCAATTTTTTTTTTAAGGTGTTTTTGGTGGATGGGTCCCAGGGTCTTTGGGTTTCTTGGGGTCATGTGTTGGGGGTGTGGTCTCAGGTGTGGGGGAGGTGTGGCTGGTACCATTTATATATAAATATATATCTCTTCTCACTCATATTTCTATTTTTAATAAATCTTGTTGCATTTCCTCTAACGAGCTCTCATCCAAGTGATGGTTAGATAACCCTCTCACTGTCTCAGACTGAGACAGTTGGGATTTTTCTTGTTCCAAATTAGATCTAATAAGGAATTTAAAAATATGCTTAAAAATAGTTAAATTGGGAAAGAAACTTTTCATTAAGGGATCTATTTTGCAAATTTCCCAATTTTACTGGAAAATATTTCTCACAGCTCATTAAAATTCTTTTTAAGGTACCCCATTTTAAGTTTAATTAGAACAAGATGAACATTTTTTTTCCCTCAGACAGATAGATTTTTCTTCCTTAGTCTTCATTTCGTAAGTTTTAGACATTTAGAATGTTATTTTAATGAACGATAACAATTTAATTTGGATTGGAGAGGATCCAAAGAAAAGTCATGAAGATGATCAAAGGACTGGGGAACTTAATCTGTTAAGGAAAGACTGAAGGAGGCCAGTTTTTCCTCCCTGAAGAAGAGAAGACTCAGAAGGTACCTCATTACAGTACTTAAAGGGTGGCAACTTCACAAGGACCACGTGGAGAAGACAAAGTACAAGTTTCACTGGGAGAGGTTTCTTACGTAAGAAAGTAATTTTTACTGCAAAAACAACCACTCACTGGGAAAACCTCCCCAGGAGAGTGGTAGAGTCTCCACAACTGTAGTTTTTCAAGATGTAACTGGAGAGGGGATTGGGCAATGTCACCTAAACTCCTTTTCCCACGAAAGTTGGATCAGATCACCTTTCCAGTGTCCTTTCCAACTCAAGTCATTCTATAATTCAGTGATCTGAAGATTTACTTCCTAATTTCTATTGAAGATGGGAAAAATATGTGTGAAGTTCTTTCATAGTTAACAAGAAAAATATTCTTTCATTTTCCAATTTACTGTGTTTTAGTATTTCACCTGTCATCTTGCATTAAACTGTAATACAAGAGGGTAAAGAATGACCAGATGAAATTGTTGCTGGCAGGGCAAGATAAGAAAATGAGCCAAACACGCAGTAAAGGGAGGGCGCAGCTTTACTGGTGATGTCTGATAATCCAAAGAGAAAACTCATAACAATCTCTCCATTTTTATATTCTCTAGTGCCCACCCATCATACACTACCCAACTAAACCCCATCTTAATACTATGCCCCTTAAACATCCAACAGGGGTCCCTTATTATCTATCCCCACCCCAGTCCAGCCCCTACCAGCCCTGGAAGCCTAACTATATGTTTTGACTTATTACCCCCCTTATCTATATAGAAGAATGCAAACATGTGAAAAACAGTCTGTCCTTTGCCCTCAATATTCTAAGCTATCCAGCTGCCTAGCTATAGTGAATTCTCAAATCTTAAGCATACCCCTTAAGGCATCAAAATCACACATAATATCAATTTTAACCAGTTAACAACATGGTAAATGTTATAAATTTGGTAAAAAATGATCTTTCGATGTCACATTTTTCAGATTCTTTATTCATAAGATACCGTTCAAATTGTAAATTTATTTGAACCAGGAGAGAATTAATACATTCTTCAGTTTCAAGAGAGAGTGGGGAGTGCTTCTTGGAATCATACTGGCTGAAAAGCAAATAAAACAGTCATGAAATAATGGCATAGAATAGTGGCAAACTATTAAAACTGCTCACACAACACATATTGGGTTCTATTACTTAAAATTATAATTAATGTTGAAAAATTTTGCACTTTCTCGATGTATGACAAAGGTTCTATATTAAGAAGGGCAATAGTAATAAAATATTTGGCACTCATTTATTTATTTATATGATTGGAATGGAGAAAATTTTGTCCTCTGTTAGCCTGTACATACTCATCTAAACTCTGACATCCCAGGTAATTTATGCATAATGAGGCACTAAATCTGGACATCTGGATTTTTCCTCTGAGTCTCAGAGGACAGAAAAAATAGAGGGCTTTTCTCATTTACTTGCTTCAAATGAAAAAAAGGATAAAAAAATATTTTTCACCGTGTTTTTTTACTAGTTAGTCTAAAAGAAACATTCCTCACAGTATTTTTATCTCACTGGTATAGTGTTTTTGTCCAGGGATGTACACATGAAAAGAGATTCTATCCAACATATGAGAATGTGATGTCTAAGAGGCTTAGAGTACAGCTTTGTACAAATTTTGGAAAGCCTATTTTCCAGGAAAAATGGAGATTTTTGTTGAGAAAGATAAATAAGAATCAATGAAACATTTCATTAAGTTGCTTCCCTGGGAAGAAAAAAAAAAAGGACACTTCATTTTGGTATTTCCTGAAGTAAATGTTTCACTTAAAAATGTGCTTCAACATTATTAAATGCCAACAAGATGGAAGGAATTTGATTGAATGAACTTTTACACAACACAGTATGGTTTGGAAAAGAATATAAATCCACATATATAGGTACATGGCCATGTATGTGTATATACACACTGATATCTGCTACATATGTTATAGAATCATAGGATCATTTAGGTTGGAAAAAAACTTTAAGATCAAGTCCAACCATTAACCCAGCACTGCCAGGCCCACTGCTAACACACGTCCCCAAGAGCCACATCCACGTGGCTTTTAAAAACCTCTGAAGATGGTAACTCCATCCTTCCCTTTGCAGTCTGTTCCAATGCTTGACAGCCCATTAGTGAAGAAATTTTTCCTAAAATGCAACCTGAGGCCATTTCTTGTCCTATCACTTGTTACTTTGAAGAAGAAGCTGATCCCTACCTTGCTGCAACCTCCTCTCAAGTAATTGCAGAGAGGGAGAAAGTTCTTCCTGAGCCTCCTTTTCTCCAGGTAAAACAACTGCAGGTCCCTTGACTGCTCTTCATCTGTCTTATGCTTGAGAACCTTCACCAGCTTCCTTGCTCTCTTTGGACACACTATATATCTGCTAATCTCAGAATTTGATATCAGCTAGGGGAATGGCAGTAACTAATCTGAGTGTTGGAGATTTCATTTCAAGTGTGTCTCCTGGGAAGTTTTCAGTTTCTTAAGTAGTCTAAAAGATAACCTTGCACACCTCAATCTTGTCAATTCTGCTTGTAAGTAACCATTGACATTGAGGGGATCACTGAAAGCAAGGAAGGAATAGTTTAGATTTATCATCAGCTCTACTGTCTAAGAGAACTTGACAGCATGAAACTATGAAATGGATAGAATGATTAAAATTTAAATCCAACCATACTTTCAGTAGGTATTAAAGTCAATACACTTTCTAAGCCAAAAGTCATTGGAAAGAGTTAAGGCAGAAGCACTGAATCTTTTGGGTTCCATCAATTTTGATTCATTTGCTCTAATTTTATGGATCAGTACTTGGCCTCTTCACTCTAGTGTCTATGAAATGTCAGTCCTTCGTCTGACAGCTCCTGAACAAAATAACCTGCATATGTAACTATAATTTCTACACTTCTCCAGCATTCAAATATTTAACCACATAATGTGTGTCTGCTAGAGTTAGACCATTGCAGTGGCAGAGTGCAGCTTGTTTGGTTTCCCTTGGCATTGCAAGTGACATAAAATCCAGTTGATTACACTTCCATCGTACATTTCTAATAGTCTAGAGTGTTCTGTTTCTGCAAAACAGACATGACTTGCTACTTGCTATATATGTTTTTAGGTAATGTTTTTAGGCTGTGGAAACAGCTAAATTATGTAAAATACATAATAAATACATTTTTAATATAATTCTTTTTTTTTTTAAGCAGCTTGAATTACTGTAATAAAAATGTAAGTGATACAAATTACAAAAACATTGACATGAAAAGCTAATGACCAAATTATACATGGTACTTGTTCATCACAACCATTGCATTGCACCTGTAAACATCCTAAAAATCTACAGGTGAAAGGGACCATGGAGTAAATGAAGCCTCATCTACTGTTTATCCTTGTCCATGTTAATGGAACTTAAAGTCACTGTCCTAATGCCTTTTTTTCAATGCAAAGGCATATATTTTCAGCAGCAATGGTGAATTTTATATACTTTGAACAACTTTGAATATAATTTGATATTTTTATGAAAATAAGAAACAATTAATTCAAAGGTTTTCAAGAGTATGAGTATTGTAATTGAGACAGTATGTGGGGTTTTTAAAAGAAATTAAAAAGAAGAAAAAGAAAATGAGAAAAAGAAAAAAGAAAAAGAAAAAAAAGAGAGACCATTGTGAACAGAACTAAAATCTTGTCGTTTTCTTTTTTTTTTTTTCTGTCACAATCTTTAGAATTCATGTTCTAAGGAGATACCTTAGGAGGAAGCCACTTTGCCCTTTCCTCTGCCTTTAGTCTACTCATCATTTCATGTTTGATATTAATGTTATCTGTCAAAGCTTTCCTTTATCAATGAACAATTCCTGATGCACAATTATGATAAGCAAGGTACAGAACTGTAATTATAAGGTCTTGCATGCTAAATACATTGCTTTTGTGCTTTCACTTTCCTCTTCCCTATGTAACTCAAGAGGAGAAGGAGGTATCCTAAGAGCACTCAGATCCTTAGAAAGGTGGCAAGAAGACAAGAAGGTTTTAGGACAAATCAGTTTGTTTCATTATGCGTTGAAGGGAAAAATCTTTCCAGTCCCAGAGATGACCAAGATTACTCATCATAGCACTCAATAACCAAGCCTGAGGGATATGTGAGTCATCATTGTGCTCAGGGATGAGGGGGTGGAAAAGAAAACCTTAGTATTTTTTTAATGTCTTTCCATTGCAGTTGCCATTAGCAATGTATCAAAACCTTTGGCCTTGCATGTTAATTTGGTGCAAAAATCTAGAGAACGAACTCTTTAAAAGTGTACAATCATGCTCTGTCAATATTTTTAATCATCATGTGTACAATAGAAAGTAAAGAAAACAGCCAAAGCAGTACAGAAGCTCACCCACTCATTATGCGCACTCTGCCATTAAAGTTCACTGACTAATGGATTTCTGATGCAGATGGAAGTTTTTGCACCACTGAGATATTGCTTTGACAGGTCAGGCACAATAGCTGTGACTGTTAGTCTTTCAAGCCTGAAGAGTTTTCTTTCATAGCTTCAAAAGAAGCCTTTCCAAAGCAGTAAGACATTCACAACAGCCAACATTTAATGCAAGAGAGTGAAAAAAAATAAAGATAAAAAGTTACTTTCTTTATTCAATACCAACGTTTTTGCTTCAATGCTGCAAGGATAAATCAAGTTAATTTATTAATAAAAGTAAAGATGAGTTCTTAAAGAACAAATGAAGTTCTAGCCGGTCCATGTAATGAAGTCATCTTCGGAGCAAAATATTCCAGCAAAAGAACTAGTAAATGTTAATAAAGAATAGCGTGATCTTTGAAATTATAAGCTGTCATGTACCAGAACATGTTATGGCAGGATAAGACATAAAATCCTATCAGAGTTGTAAACAAGTGTAAGCTCTCATGCAAGCTATCTGTGTTGAGATACTGGTAGTGCCAGGATGCTGCTCTGGTGTTGAATTATGCCAAGTCCAGCCTGGTTCACCAAACTTCAAACACACATCCTGCTATTTGAAGTCAGCGGTGCCAGCTGGTATCTGGCCTGTCAATTTGTGACTGGCAGTCAATCACTTTATGCTGTGAATGTCCAGTCCCCTTTCATACGGGCAGGTTCTTGTAACAACCTTTCTTGGGTGTGTGTGTGTGTGGATTTCTTCCTTGAGTGGGGATCCCCACAAGGCCAGTCCTCAAGGTTGAGCAAAAGAGATCTGCCCACAAGTCTTGGTATGGGTGAGTTACATCAAATCTCTACTTAATAATTATTTCTTTTTGCCAATGTTGATATAATTATTTTAAGAATTAAAAAAATAATGCACTGTTCTGTCTTATGCTATATTATTAGTATTTTTAGTATTTATACTGTGTAGTAAATTATTCTGATTAAGATTTTTGTCTGATTACTTGTAATAATAAATGATTCATTTTATAAAATATTCTCAGTTTGCCATCATTGAAACCTGTGGGACAAAAGTAGTTCTATCACACTTCTCTAATTCCTTAAATTTAAACCACTGACACAATCAGAGGCTGATTGGATTCAGCCACACCTAAATTCTTCTCCAAAAAGGAGTTTAGAAACAAGGGAGTCATTTCTGCACCTTATGACTCAACAGAAGAGTTTAAATAAATTTTGTCTAAGTCTTCCACTCCCACCCATGACACTTGTTAGAAAAGAATGGACAGGTATCTGAAGACATTAATATTAAGAGAAAATGAGAACAATTAAAAACAGATGAAAGATCTCTATCTATAAACACGAAAAATTTAATTCTATTGTCTGTAATCCTACTGTCTTCAGTGGACACTGAATTATGTTGTGATGACCTTTTTTGTATTACCAACATCTTCTCACACCCTTTTTTTCAACTCTTTCCTGCTGTTTGTTTAACATAATTTAAAGGTACTTATTACATTAAAAAGAAGACAACAGCACCTCCTGCTTCACAGGGAAAGCACATTTGAGGAAAATATAGTTTAAATAATATTAAATAACTATATAATTAATGAATATTGCTTGTTTTCAGCTGTTATATTCCATTAGTCTTTGACTCCATGAGTATCTCCTATTTATCTCTCTTCCTTCATTTCAGATGTCTCTCACAAAATTTCAGGGTTATTTTAGGGATGGGTATCATAACTATTTCTTTTGTTTAAGAGCATAGATTCTATACACTGACAGCTTTTACTGCATCTTCTTTTTTTTGAGCAGGCCAAGTCAGACTTTTTGTTTAAAATACTCACGTGAAGCAAAATACTGCTGCTGGTACCTACTGTTTTCTCAACACTTAATAAATGCAGCTTCTTTTAGTCCGTATAATTCATAAGACTACTCATACTGGACTCTGCATGTATTGTAACTCAATTCTATCCTCACATCTCAGGCTAATATCTTGCTTTCTGAAGCTCTGATTTTTTTTCTTTGCTTTAGCTGAATTATTGTTTCCTTCTGTGAACTATCATGGGAAGTATCTCTTAACATGAATCTCCCCTATCTATACCTGACCATAATGTTTGTTCTTTCTTGTATCCGAGATATATTTCACAGAGAGGACGAGCAGATATGGATATTAAAATTCCATGTTGTATTTCATAAGAAACACTGCTGGCGTGGTTTTACCACTAGGAAGCATGGTACTGACAAGAGAGGTCCGATAGAAGCCACACACACCCAAAAAAAGAAAACAAACAAATAACAAGGTTTATTTTACACACACAGANCGGCCATGGATCGCCGGATCCATGGGGGGTCCCAGCACCACCCCCGAGCCGCGCAAACGCCAGCCACCCGCCGCCGCGGCCACCCGCCACAGGGGGGCCACCACCAGCCCCACTCCACTACGCACGGCTGGGACGGGCGGCGCGCCCTCCCCACCGGCCGGCGGGGTGCAGCCGGCTCAGCGGCACTGACAACTTCGGCAAGTTGCCACTGTCCAAGGGCAGCACGGGGAGCACCACCGCAGCCCCCAGCCGCGGAGCCGCGCCCACAAAACAGCTGGGGGAGGCACCGCACCCCCACAGGCAAGCCACAGGTGGGGTGGGGAATGCAGCTGTGCCGGGGACTGGCCCCATCCCCGCCTGTCCCCTGCCCCCCCTCTGCCTGCTGCGGGGGTAGGAGGTGGGGGGGGAAATGGCTTTAGCTTCAACCTACAATAACTGCAATTAAATATATTATTGTTACACTGGTTTCAAAATATTACTTATTGAAACGTTATATATATTCATTTTTTCTGTGCAATAAGCTAAATTAATCTATTTTCAGCCCAGGCTGTCAACTACAATTGCTGTATGTGCTTGGTATGACCTTTGCTTTTGCTGGAAATGTACCTTTAATAACAGGTGTTAAGTTATTACTTTTAGGTGAATTTAATTGTGTTCAGATTTAAAGGACTGAAACCCTTTAAGTAGATAGTAAAAAACCTTTGCACTTATTCAGTATCTTTTGTTTCTGTTAGTCACAGTATATTTACTAATTACTCTTTCATCCTTGTTTTGACATCTAGAACAAATCAATATGCCTGTGTTGAATGCAGGGTTGATAAACGTTTTACTATGTGTACATTACTCTGTTTTTATCTAAATTCAAGAGTTCCTCCCCCCAAAATTAACTTTCCCTTTTCTAAATAAATTCTATGTATTCTATTTATGAAAATTATGCTAAATTTCACTTGCTAACAGAGCATTGCATGAGGAATTAATGGGAAAGAAATGAAGAATTCAGGATTATATTTGGACAATTACATTTAAAACTCTTATTTTAGGTTTAGTTTTTAATTTTGTTTTGGTTTAGTTAATCTTGCAGAAAGAACTTCATTACATGTTTTAAGTACTGTTCATGACATCGGCTTGGAAAGCAGGTGCAATCAACTCTATTGCAGTTTATCAGGTCAATGATCCTTGATCTAAAAGGGATTTGTGTGGAGCCTCTAATGAAGTATTAGCAGCTGTGTGGTTTGGATTTTTTTAGAGTACCTTTTCATCTCCTGTTTTTAGCAACAAAATATTAAGACCTTGAATTGAATTGAATTGAATTGAATTGAATTGAATTGAATTGAATTGAATTGAATTGAATTGAAAAGAGTCACTGACGACAAAGCAAAATGTGCCCAAAAGAGTCATCAGAATATAGGCAGAAAATAATGTGTGTTTTCCATCTGTGCATTGATATNATTGAATTGAATTGAATTGAATTGAATTGAATTGAATTGAATTGAATTGAATTGAATTGAATTGAATTGAATTGAATTGAATTGAAAAGAGTCACTGACGACAAAGCAAAATGTGCCCAAAAGAGTCATCAGAATATAGGCAGAAAATAATGTGTGTTTTCCATCTGTGCATTGATATAGAATATTGTTTTGACTGAGACTTCTTTGAGGGCGACGAATGTCACAAGAATACGCTGCTGTCACACTTCTGGAATATATTAGTTTATATAAGTTGTTACTTGTTTTACTGAAATGTCAAAACACCTCTGTACAATTGCACAGGCTTCCTACATTTGAAAGGTCACTACCGAAGACAGATCTGCACTGGAAAATCCTGGATCCAAAGCAGTGAAAGCAGGATAAGGGACAGAGGATTCCAAATTCCTTAGTATTCAATTGACTTTTACCAAGGTAAAAGATACATAATGAAGGCTGAAGGATAAACTCAACATTGACTCTATACCATAATTTAAAAGTCATGTCAATTATCACAGCACTAAAGGAAGGAAAAGTTCAGATTATTCATCTTTATCTTTCTTTATGCAGTAATACTGTCACTGAGTTAAAAAAAAAAATCCTATCCATCTGTAAGATACACTAGGTTAAAAAGTCTCTTTGCCTCATAACCCTGTATGACTGTACCAAGTTCATTATAAATTCACCTATATTTTTATCTTTTCTGATTTATAGGATCAGCTCCAGGTCTCTTCTCACAAATTGAATTCTGGTGTTGAAATATAAGCGTGGCAGTACCAATAGGGCTGAATTTAAATATGATTATGTGTATCCAAGCTAAGTCTTACATCTTTCATATTGTGATGCTGTTGTTTGTGTCTTTATGGGTATTTTGGTATAGATTTCATATTTTCTATTTTTTCTTCAATTGAATGAAGGTAAGGAAATAGAGATTCTAATGTAATAATATAAGTCCCAGTTAATTTCAGATAATTCAAAGCACAATGGAACTGACAGTAAAATTAAAAGGTCTGGCAACACTGAGGGGTAGATCCCCCTGTAACCTGTTAGGTGTGGTCACTCAATGGGCCTTCTGGAGAATTTTATAACTTCAGTTCCAATTAAGTTCTGTTTTTGTCATTGACTATTAGCCTGCTTAACTTCCTGACAACACCAGCATCCCAAACTGATGTCACTTTAGTTTTTTCAACTCACTGCTTAATAGAAATGTACTTCTGAATAGCTATTTTTCTCCAAAATAAGGTGTTACAAATGGAAGACATATTTACAAATTGTCTCTACAGTGATGACAAGCTTTGTTTTCATGCTAGCAGGACACAAATTGTGCTGCTTGGCTGCAGACTCTCATGCAGTGTTACTGCATTCAGAAGCCATTATCACTGTAGGAAATAATATCAAATGGATATATTAATTAGGAGTTTTGAAAAATAATGATGAAGATAAGATTTATCTACATCTGATGTGATTCATAGCTATGTGAAACAGAATAGCTAAAGAATGACACAGTAATTCAAGTCATTACAAGCATTGAATCAGCTAATACTGTGGGCTAGGAAGAAATACCTAGAAAAATAAATTTAAGTCAGGTTATTTGACAGTGAAATTCATATGAGAGACTTACCCTCTCATAGGCCTTGAACATATCACTTTGTTTTAGCCTCTCCAAAGCAATATTAGGGTTAGCAGTTAATAGTTAGGATGATTAATGAAGGGAAAGCTGCTGGGATATCTAACCACTTAGAACTGTTGTCACTAAAGTTTGCGGAATGAATTTAGAATGATAAATGCTTTAGATTAGATACTAGGAAAAATTTCTTCAGCCAAGGGGTTGTCAAAAATTGCAACAGGCTGTCCAGGGAAGTGGTGGAGTCACCACCCCTGGAGATATTTAAAAGCCATGTAGATGGGCTGCTTAGGGACAGGGTTGAGAGATGGACTTGGCAGTGTTAGGTTTACAGTTGGACTTGAGGATTTTAAAANATATAAGTTGTTACTTGTTTTACTGAAATGTCAAAACACCTCTGTACAATTGCACAGGCTTCCTACATTTGAAAGGTCACTACCGAAGACAGATCTGCACTGGAAAATCCTGGATCCAAAGCAGTGAAAGCAGGATAAGGGACAGAGGATTCCAAATTCCTTAGTATTCAATTGACTTTTACCAAGGTAAAAGATACATAATGAAGGCTGAAGGATAAACTCAACATTGACTCTATACCATAATTTAAAAGTCATGTCAATTATCACAGCACTAAAGGAAGGAAAAGTTCAGATTATTCATCTTTATCTTTCTTTATGCAGTAATACTGTCACTGAGTTAAAAAAAAAAATCCTATCCATCTGTAAGATACACTAGGTTAAAAAGTCTCTTTGCCTCATAACCCTGTATGACTGTACCAAGTTCATTATAAATTCACCTATATTTTTATCTTTTCTGATTTATAGGATCAGCTCCAGGTCTCTTCTCACAAATTGAATTCTGGTGTTGAAATATAAGTGTGGTAGTACCAATAGGGCTGAATTTAAATATGATTATGTGTATCCAAGCTAAGTCTTACATCTTTCATATTGTGATGCTGTTGTTTGTGTCTTTATGGGTATTTTGGTATAGATTTCATATTTTCTATTTTTTCTTCAATTGAATGAAGGTAAGGAAATAGAGATTCTAATGTAATAATATAAGTCCCAGTTAATTTCAGATAATTCAAAGCACAATGGAACTGACAGTAAAATTAAAAGGTCTGGCAACACTGAGGGGTAGATCCCCCTGTAACCTGTTAGGTGTGGTCACTCAATGGGCCTTCTGGAGAATTTTATAACTTCAGTTCCAATTAAGTTCTGTTTTTGTCATTGACTATTAGCCTGCTTAACTTCCTGACAACACCAGCATCCCAAACTGATGTCACTTTAGTTTTTTCAACTCACTGCTTAATAGAAATGTACTTCTGAATAGCTATTTTTCTCCAAAATAAGGTGTTACAAATGGAAGACATATTTACAAATTGTCTCTACAGTGATGACAAGCTTTGTTTTCATGCTAGCAGGACACAAATTGTGCTGCTTGGCTGCAGACTCTCATGCAGTGTTACTGCATTCAGAAGCCATTATCACTGTAGGAAATAATATCAAATGGATATATTAATTAGGAGTTTTGAAAAATAATGATGAAGATAAGATTTATCTACATCTGATGTGATTCATAGCTATGTGAAACAGAATAGCTAAAGAATGACACAGTAATTCAAGTCATTACAAGCATTGAATCAGCTAATACTGTGGGCTAGGAAGAAATACCTAGAAAAATAAATTTAAGTCAGGTTATTTGACAGTGAAATTCATATGAGAGACTTACCCTCTCATAGGCCTTGAACATATCACTTTGTTTTAGCCTCTCCAAAGCAATATTAGGGTTAGCAGTTAATAGTTAGGATGATTAATGAAGGGAAAGCTGCTGGGATATCTAACCACTTAGAACTGTTGTCACTAAAGTTTGCGGAATGAATTTAGAATGATAAATGCTTTAGATTAGATACTAGGAAAAATTTCTTCAGCCAAGGGGTTGTCAAAAATTGCAACAGGCTGTCCAGGGAAGTGGTGGAGTCACCACCCCTGGAGATATTTAAAAGCCATGTAGATGGGCTGCTTAGGGACAGGGTTGAGAGATGGACTTGGCAGTGTTAGGTTTACAGTTGGACTTGAGGATTTTAAAAGTCTTTTCCAACGTAAATGATTCTATGGTTCTATGGCGTCATTTTAAACAAAATCTAATGATCTAAGGCTATTAGACATTAACTGTTGGCCCTAGCTGCTTCTATAAATTTTAAAAATCTATTGCTAAAAATGAGAAGATATGAGGACACAGTGTAAGGCTGAAGTGGGAAACTGATTTTGAAAAAATTCAGAAAGCTTTGGACCTCTTTCTTTCTTCAGAGCTCTAACTCTTTTCATGCAGCTCCTGATATACCTACATTCCCCTTGGAACAGGATGGCTTTTCTAATGTAACAAAGAAATAACATAAATATCACCACAAATACTCCCTCACATCTTTTGTACATAAATTTTACTGCAACGGGAATTAAAAACTAAAATGTTTTACTCATATATGAAATCTAAATTATCATTCTTCTTATATTTCATTTGTATCTGGTCACCAAATACCTGATACAGAAAAGAGATTCAGCTGTATGGAATGAAACAGGTTAAGCATAAACTCTCAAATATAGCTTGGGATAAACTAGAATTTTATAAAATATTTGATGATCTGTAAGGTAAGTAGGAGAAGAAAATAGTTTCTGAAACATTCCTTCACCTGAAAAAGAGTAGGTTTAGATCAGGGTAGGGAGGCCCTGGCATAGGTTGCTCAGAGAAGCTGTGGCTGCCCTATCCCTGGGTGTGCTCAAGACCAGATGGCATGGGGCTTGGATCAAGTTGGGATAGTGGAAGCTGTCCCTGCCCATGGCAGGGATGATCTTTAGGGTCCTTTCCACTCAAACACTTCTGTGATTGTATGATTCTATAGGCCAGACTTTAGGAATACCTCATTTGATTGTTTTCTTTCCTTTAAGTCTAGAATATTATGAAATGAAAGATTTGTCATTGTGTTCCCATAACAGTAATGAATAGAAGTAGTTCTTCCTAGGAATACTAGATTTTAGGATATAAAATGAATTCTTNTTGCAACAGGCTGTCCAGGGAAGTGGTGGAGTCACCACCCCTGGAGATATTTAAAAGCCATGTAGATGGGCTGCTTAGGGACAGGGTTGAGAGATGGACTTGGCAGTGTTAGGTTTACAGTTGGACTTGAGGATTTTAAAAGTCTTTTCCAACGTAAATGATTCTATGGTTCTATGGCGTCATTTTAAACAAAATCTAATGATCTAAGGCTATTAGACATTAACTGTTGGCCCTAGCTGCTTCTATAAATTTTAAAAATCTATTGCTAAAAATGAGAAGATATGAGGACACAGTGTAAGGCTGAAGTGGGAAACTGATTTTGAAAAAATTCAGAAAGCTTTGGACCTCTTTCTTTCTTCAGAGCTCTAACTCTTTTCATGCAGCTCCTGATATACCTACATTCCCCTTGGAACAGGATGGCTTTTCTAATGTAACAAAGAAATAACATAAATATCACCACAAATACTCCCTCACATCTTTTGTACATAAATTTTACTGCAACGGGAATTAAAAACTAAAATGTTTTACTCATATATGAAATCTAAATTATCATTCTTCTTATATTTCATTTGTATCTGGTCACCAAATACCTGATACAGAAAAGAGATTCAGCTGTATGGAATGAAACAGGTTAAGCATAAACTCTCAAATATAGCTTGGGATAAACTAGAATTTTATAAAATATTTGATGATCTGTAAGGTAAGTAGGAGAAGAAAATAGTTTCTGAAACATTCCTTCACCTGAAAAAGAGTAGGTTTAGATCAGGGTAGGGAGGCCCTGGCATAGGTTGCTCAGAGAAGCTGTGGCTGCCCTATCCCTGGGTGTGCTCAAGACCAGATGGCATGGGGCTTGGATCAAGTTGGGATAGTGGAAGCTGTCCCTGCCCATGGCAGGGATGATCTTTAGGGTCCTTTCCACTCAAACACTTCTGTGATTGTATGATTCTATAGGCCAGACTTTAGGAATACCTCATTTGATTGTTTTCTTTCCTTTAAGTCTAGAATATTATGAAATGAAAGATTTGTCATTGTGTTCCCATAACAGTAATGAATAGAAGTAGTTCTTCCTAGGCATACTAGATTTTAGGATATAAAATGAATTCTTATTTGGTGACAATATTTATACTTCACATAGTACATAATCCTGTGAGTTCTAATTAAATAGAACAATGAGTTTAAACGTCATTTGTCATTTTCAAACCCCACCCATTATCCTGACTGATAGATTATTCAACAATCTTTGCTGAGACACACAATATTTATATTTTTAGAAGGCTAAGGAAAGTTAAAAGCTTAAATTACCTTTCCTTTCAAAGGGCTTCATACGAAGTCAATGTCCCTAACTTGAACTTCAATATTTTTTGTGTTGAGCCTCACTCCTACAAACTCTTATGCAAGTACTTAACTTTATTCACCAGGAGTCAAATAGTTGATTTCACTTTTCCAGCTGAGATGTATTGCTACTCCTTGCAGTTGCCAGGCATCCACAAATCCAGCTTATACAAATATCCATATGTACAAAAATGCAATGCATTTGCAACACTTCAGATAACACAAGGAATATAAGAGAGTGAAGTCATTTATCTAAGAGATCGCTGCCTTTCTGATTTACATAAACATTGCAATGTATACGTGTTGGCTCAGGAGAATTGAAAAGTCTCTGAAAATATTTTGATTCTTTTTATGAATGTAAAAAAGGCCTGTGAAAATCTGAAGAATTGGTCCTAGCTAAGGCATTTTAGGGAATGCATTAGATAGGAAGGATAATAAATAAATGATCCAAGAGAACATGGATCCTTTGCTGGCCTTTACCATAAGGCCAGTAATTTTCTGCTGTTGCCTCCACTGTACATTTCCACAGTGAATAATTTCATCTTGTCATAGAGTTCTTCATAAAGACATATCCAGGCTGGAGTTTCACATTATATAGTCATGAAAACCTGAGGTGTTTAAAACGTGCAGGAGAGGCAGTTGTGCATTGTAGAAACAGCCATTTAAGGGTCTGTACTGAGAGGTTTATCCCACTGCTTTGATGTTTTCTCTTTTTTTATTAAGCCATAAGTGTAGTAAAGGCTGGAATCAGTTCTTTTGTCCCAGCAGATATTTTGTATCCATATCATCTGGCCAGATTTTAAAATATTATTTTGCATTATTCCAGGCAAAGTGTACTGCTCTGCTGCAATATTCCTGGAACTCATTTTCAATTCATGCTTACATCATGCTCCTACATAAAATGGAGGTCAAATGTCTACTATCCTTTGGGTAAATTAGGATAAACTTCTAGCCATGCATGCCATCTTGAACCTTCCTGTGTTCTGGTAGAGAAGAGAAAACAGCAAGAATTATACAAGCAAGGGGAAAAGCAGAACTCTATGTGCCTGTATCAGCATCAATAAAGTATCTTTATGACTTGATAGTTCAGCATAGTTTGAGTTGTGTGTGGGTTTAGCTCTAATAATATTGAACATCGCAATAGTATTAAAATCTGTTGGAAGAAATGCAAAGTTAACTTTTTCTCATATGTGATATGCTGCCTGTGTTGCATGAAGTTCATGCACACACACACACAAAATACAAAAAGTTTTCCTGTGCATTCAAACATTCTTCCTGAAGTCAATATTTTCAGCATCAGCCAGGAAACTGCAACTTTGGGAGGATATAAATATAAAATAGTGCTTCAGTACATCCAGTTTCTACTGCAGCTCTTTCACTGAGTCACTGATAAATCTCTTTATCATAACCTCCTGATTTAATTGTAACAATGGAGGGAAATATTGTTCAGCACTGTCACTGTTAAGTGACAATATTCAGTCTCAGGATGATTTTGTACAAAATATTTACTGTCATCATATTTCCCAAAATTTCTGTGTTTTGTGGGAGTTTGCTTGTTTGTTTGTTTTGTTTAATGAAATAAAAGCAGTTGTAGTAACTTAGCTACTTATAGTAATTTAAATCTTAATCTAATGATTTTTGTGCTACATTAATTTTGTGATTAAGAGTGACAATGGAGATCATGACTGACAACATGCCAGGCTTCTAATTCCTTGATTAGTTCCAGACAGAAGAACTGAAACCAGAAACTGAAACAGTTTAATTTTTTGTTACTGGGAGTTACTGGGGAAAAAAAAAAAAAAAGAAAATCCAACCTTGAATGTCCACTTGTGTCCCAAACCATTGAATTAGTGAAATGTAGTTTATAGTATAAAGAAGATGCTGTGAATGCTCGAGTACTATTTAACAAGAGTGACAAAATTTTGCAAGAAAAAAGCAGGATTTCTCTATATATTACATTATTTTATGGGAAACATTGTTTAGACTTGAAAAAATGTTAGTATGAATATTCTGAATATTCTCAGTGATGTTTTCTAGGTGGAGGTGTTATGTTTGCACCAATTCCTACAGAAATCTGTGCTCACACATTTTGTGTTTATATGACTCAATCTTGTATGTAGTTTCAAGATGTAGTGTTCTCTGAAATCTTTATCATACTACTTCAGAGTTGACTAGACTCTACAATGGAAAGACTTCCTTAGCCTAAAATGGAATAAGGAAAGTGACATCTCAGTGAAAAAAAAAAATCAAAATTATATTATTGTTCCTTTTAGTCCATATAATTTGCTGTTTGGCAAATAAATAGTTCTCTGTGATTCATGGGATTCATACCAAATTACAAGACAGAGTTGTTTTCTCAAATTTTGAAGATATGACCTTTAAAGGGTTCCCACAGAAGCCCTCAATATAATTTCTTCTTGATTTTATCAAATCAGGATTCTGTCTGTGCTCAAATGAATTTTCTTGAACTTTGCAGCTCAAGGATTCAGAACTGAGTGTTTCATCCATTAATAAATAATAGTTTGTCTTTCTTAGTATGAGAAGAAGTAAGGTAGTCATAAATTCATAAATGAAGTGCTGTATATATTCCACTATGGTTGAGTCAAAGATAACACAAAATTCAATATTCATTTAGAAAGTACAGTGCAGTGTTTTTATAATACTGAGTTATATAATTTTAAAATGCTTTAATTTCTGGGTCCAGGAAGCTAAATTATTAATCTTGCTCTGAGTATGTTTGAAAACTTCATTATGCTTTCTGAGGAGAAAGGGGGAAATGTATACTACTGTTATACTATATATACTGTTATACAAGCTGTGCAAATTATAAATTGTTCACACTAGGGATTGTCTGAAGGTCTGCAGTTATATTACTTAGGATGATGATGATTCAGACCTGACGGGTGTTTTGGCTGTAGTAAATATGGTTTAATCACAACATCAATAATATAGACTTTAAAAATATACTCTGACTGCTCTCAAAGGTATTAGAGCCATATCCGTTGGGTAAGGAATTTTGACAGCAGTCCTTGGGTAAAGTCAGAATTATGGCTGAGAGACCAAGGATACCATCAGGTACCTGCTTCCAGATGTTGATCTCTTTCTACACAGAGGGCAGATTCAGATAAAACCTGAGCAACTTCTCAAGTGTCCCATTTCTCTCTCCTGTGAGGAAAAGCAATGTGTGTTTCTTTTATCCTGCCTAATTCATAAGGGAGGTGTTCTTTTTTCTTGCTCTGATTATCTGCATGTCAGTCACAGAATCACAGAATGATTGAAATGTGGACTCTGGTCCCATCCTCTTGCTGTAGAAGGTATATATTGAGCAGGTTGCCCAGGACTACATCCAAAAATATTTTGAATATCTCCAAGAATACTCCATATTCTCCCTGAGAAATTGTCCCCAACACTCAGTCAGACTCGAAATAAAAAAGCCCCTGACTATTTCCAATGTACAGATAGAGGTTACTGTGTTTCAGCTCCTGTTTATTGCCTGTTGTCCTGTCACTGGACTCCATTGGAAAGAACCTTGCTACTTCTAGGGCCCTTTTTCATGCATTTAGATACACGTTCCCTCCTGAGGTCTCACAGTTCTTTCAGCCTTNTTTATATTATTATTATTTTTATTCCAACAACTGTCTACAGCTGTTGGCTGTTTATTGACTACAAAGGGCCATCATCAGATAACAGGAAAGATACAAAATTGATTTTACTGGCATTTACCTGACACTCAAATGTCATGTATCCATATCTAAAAGGCCTAAAGCNGTCCCTCAGCTGTTTTACTGGCCCTTCACTGGACTCTCTCCAGAAGCTCCATGTCTCTCTTGCAGTGGTTACTTGTCCATCCTTGCACCTGCTGTATTCTTTCTCCCTTCTTTCCCCTTCTGTACATGTCAAAGGACTAAGTCAAAACCCAAATGCAAATTTGTGTAATGTGTCAGAAAGTTTTAGGTTGCCATTTGCTGCTAATTTTCAAGCTACCTTATAAGATACATTTTACAGCAAGCCACACGTTTCCAAGGGTGATTGTCATGCTCATCTGCTCTATGCTATGAGCATATTCCTCCTCAAAACCTGCTGCACTCATATCACATTTTGCTGTGTATCACTGCTTGCTTTGTGCTTGGA
>VYZS01010810.1:0-21656 GCA_013400695.1 Neodrepanis coruscans | reverse complement strand
GACGGGCCAGAAGTGCGCCGGCCCCCCCCTAGGCCGGAAGTGCGTGTCCCCCCATCGCCCCGCATGGCACCTGGAGGGTCCTGGCACTTCCCCCAGGCCACCTTGACCTGCGCCGACCCGGCCGCCCGCGGGGCAGTCCCTGCAACCGCAGGCGGGCGCCTGGGGCGGGGGGGGCAGAGGGGAGGTGGGGACCCGCCATCCCCTCGGCCTCGGCGAGACTCACCACAGGCCAGCCGGGTCTCCCCCCCTGCGGTGCCCCGGGCCAGCAGGGCACCCCACAGTGCCGGGCCAAGCCGGGGCCGGCAGCACCCGGCACCGCCAGCAACTCCCAGCGCCCGCGGCCATGGAGCCACGCTTGCAAAACAGCTGGGGGGAGGGGGGGGCACCACACACACACACTCCCACACCCACGGGCAAGCCGCACAGGGCTGGGGCAGCTGCCCCGGGGAGGGGCCACACCTGCACCGGGGGTGGGGGCAGTTGTGCCGGCGACCATCCCCATCCCCGCCTGTCCCCACAGCCCCCGGCGGTGGGGGGAAAAAAGGGCTTTAAATTAACCCATAACAGGTATTTTAATGGAGAAAATATTATCAAACATTCAATGTCAAGTAGTTTAATGTTATTTAACCAGGTGCTAAATAAGTCTCAAGTACTAGGCTTCACATTTGGAATATCTATCTTGTAAACTAAAGATTAAGCAGGTATATTTTACATGTAGATAAACAGGCATAGTCCTTGTACTGAGCAGCAAATAGATGTAAAAATAAGGCTTAAATGTACAGGACCTAGACAAGGAGCTAGATTCACAGCTTTACTAGCATATAAATAAAATTTTATAGAAAATATGCAACACAAATACGCTAAAGTAGCATATTGCAATGGTGTTCAATGTATTCGTGCAAATTTTGGTTTATATGAATTTACTACAATTTGTAGTTTGTAGCGTAAGAGACATATGAGCTTCATTACACAGCCTCATAATTTTTTTGTCAGTCATTGTCAGTCCTCTGTCTTGCTACTCTTCTCTGTGTGTCAGATTCGAAATTGGCTTATGAACTTTTTCAGAACTTCATCAGAAGCTGCATCACATTAAAATAACTTTTTCATTCCCTTTTTTCTTCTTGATTTTCATAATGAAATACTATAAATGTTCCCACCTTTCTGTCTGAGTCAGACAAGCAAATAACAGAATGTTTTCTCTCACATTTTTGTGGTTCAGGATGCTTTGAATGTTGCTAGGCTGTGTAGGATCTGCTTAAGCTTCTCACTCTATAAAGGATGACTCTTACTTTCAAGGAACATTCTGGACAATGGAAGAACATAGTCTTGGCCACCCCCTTAGGCTGTCTGGTTCTTGTGAGGTTTGTACTCTGAGGATATATTTAGCTTGTTCATAGGCAAAACCTTTAGACTACTACAAAGCCTCTGAGAAAACATTTACCTTGTGATAGATTTTGACTAGGCTACCGTAAGGGAAAAACAAACAAATAACAACTAAGTGTATCTTTTATGGCCTTTTTTTTATGTAGTCTCCTCTAGACAAAAGAGTCAACAAGACACTTGCAACAGTGCCATCTGGTGACTCCCATACAGTCAGCCCTAACAACAAGATTCATTTTTAACATCTACAAGTTTGTAGCAAAAGATACCCAGAAGAATTAGGAATGCCTTAATTCTCATTTTAACCAGTAAAAAAAAATATTGATTTCTATCCTTGGATATTGTCTGAGGTCAAGGAAGTGCTCTGACTACTTTTTATATTTACAAACTAAATGTTTGTAAAAGAGCAAGACATACAAAATTGTAGAAGATAGAAATATTAAAATATTACATCTTATATTAATATACATATACTTGGAACTACAAAAGAACTAGTTAAGTACAGTTAAGGAAAATAGTGGGAATAAGGAAAACTTCAGCAAAAGATTATTAGTCTAGTGCTCTGTATTTAAAAATCTGGAGTAATAACATAATTCTTAAAGTAGTACTTATATTGTTTCATTCTTTTGAAAGGGAATTTGTGATGACCCAGGTAACTTAAGGCCAGTAAGCATTACAAAAAAGCCATGAAAAATTAATGGAAAAGCTAATAAGCTGATGTGGCATTCAATTAATACAAAATTAAAGGAATGAATCTAATTAATGATGGTCAACATGGTTTTGTAGAAAATAGGCCTTGTTAAATACAACTTACTTCATTTTTTGATTGGATTATTAATTCGGTTTACAATCAAGTCCTCACTCTATTTGTAACTGCATGCTTTTTGACTTTCATGGGAGTTACAACTCTAGAAAGCCTGAGAGCCTTTTTAAAAAAAAAAAAAATCTCAATAATACCTCTTTTCACAGGCTTCAGAAATGGCTAAATCTTCCAAAAAGCAGTTTCCAAAAGCAAAGACGCTATTGAGACTTGATTTTAGTAAGGACAGGACATATACACAAGCACACGTTGCAGCCATATTGTATAATTCAAGATCTCACACAAGCAGGAGCACTCGTCCTGATTTTAGCAAGGTGCTGCAAGGTTTGGCAGCTGAGCTGATACTTCATCATGAAACTAAATGAAAAAATGATTGCTGATATGGTTTGTAGTTTATACAAAAGCTGGAAGACTGGTAAATGTGAAGATAAGTCAGACAAAAAAGGGGATTTTGAAGTGTTCAGTAAGGTGAAACGATTCAAATTAAATCCATTTTAGTGCAGACATACGAAAAGCTAAACAAGTGGCAACAAATTGGGCCATCCTTGAAGAGTGGAGGATGAAGTTCTGCAAAACAGTAACTTCAGAAAGGATTTAAGGGATTGTTGAGGAAGCATAAAGCAAAGAGAATTGTGACTGTGATACTGGGGCAAAACAGTGAATAGACAGACTGATCTTATCTCCAGGTGAGATCTTATCAGCACAGGTGAGATAACTATCAGACAAAAGGAAAGGGGAAGGGAAAAAACCCACAGGATGCAGCAGAGACGATGAGAAAGAATACTGGAAAGAAAAAGAAAAATGTTTTACAGAAAGGAATATCCTTCCAGTTTATCAAAAGGAAGATAGAGTGGTGACTTGATCATAATAGCTCCCTCAGGAGAAAATCGCACAGACTAAAGGGTTCTTTAGTTAAGAAGGAAAAAGCGTAACAAGCAGCTGTGTACTGAGCTTGAGCCAGACAAATTAAAACAAGAAATAAGGCACACAAAATTTAATAGTGGAGATGATTAACTATGGAACAAACCAACAAAGGAAGCAGTGGATACACTATCTCTATTAACGTCTTCAACTAAAGAATAAATGTCTTGTTTGATATGCTTTATCTAAATACAAGTTATTGAACTCAATAGAGAGGTTATTGGGTGAAATTCAAAGGCTTGTGAAATACAGGAAGTCAGAGTAGGTGATATAATGGGAATATTTGCAAAGACTAATCTTAGCCTCAGGACACTAGTCTCCTTGGGTTATCTTTTCTGTCAATAGAGAGTTTCCTTTAGAGAGCAACTCACAGTAAATTCAGTACTCTATTTGCCCCTCTCCACCAAGAGCTTGCCTCTCTCCACTGCAGAGAAAAACAGAGATTAAAGGATGGTTGAAATAATCTGGTGTTTCTTTTTTCTACAAAAATACTACCATCATAAAGTTGCAATTTTATTAAATTTCTTGAGAAAGAGTATCAGAACGGGGATGAGGACAGTTTTCTTTTCACAAACTAACCCTTTATAACATAATCCAATTCTGCTTGGGGCTACACCTTGCCCCAGAAACATTATCATCTATAGAGAGAGGCTGAAAATTAATGTGGCACTTCTATCCTACTCCCTTAAATATCCTACTTTAGGAAATCTCCATCCTACCTCCATTCCCCTCTCATTCTGGAAACCACACACAAGCAAGAGATTCAGAAACATATTTTGTGGTCAGAAACGAGCTCCTGGCCAGATGGCAGGTGGGAGTATTCATCCTGCCTCTACCTTCTATTTTTAGTACTGGAAACAGTAGGAGTTCTCTTAATCCTTACGTAGTCTATCTCATCTAACAAACGTGACTATTTATTTGGTATTTATTTTCAACTGTGATGCTACTACAGTACTCACACATCCATTGTAACATCCAAACCATGGGAGTATCATCCTACACTACAGTTAGTCTATGTGCCACCCTTATCTTGATTGTGCCTTCTTGTCTTAAATACTGCAGATTGCTGACCAGCTGTCAGAAGGTGCATAAACACAAAAAGGGAAAAGCTAAATTGGCTATGAACTACAGAGGCTTCTACAGAACTTCCTTCAGTGCAGTTTCTAAGACAATTTGGGTAAATTTTATTACTCTGAACAAAAGGAAAAACACATTGCCACAGACTAGCTATGCTGAAAACTCTCTCTGCTGCGGCCATTTTATCACTGGTTTATTCTATCTTAGCAAAATTTAAATGCATAAAATACAAAATGTTAAGTACTTAAACCTCACTTCTCTTTTGTGAGCCAAAGTCATGGAATCAATAGCACACATTTTTGTTCTTCCTTCTAGTTTTAAAATGTTTTAAAGATAAATCAAAAGGTTAAATTGCACCAATCTTTCATTAAACCAGAAATTGATCCTAAAATACTATTTATTAGAATCCATGCAAAACTCACAGATATTTTAAAATGCTGCAGCAGTGGTTGCAAATGTTTGCCTGCCATCTAGTGGAACATGCAATAGTTTCCAGTAATGCTTCTATTTATTCTCCTACTTCGTGTCTAACAAATATTGGAAGTGCTTGAAAAAAAATTGCTGAAGTAAACATGAAAAGCACGAATGATAACAGTACCCTCTTTATAAAATTATTAAGCAACAAACCGCTGCACAAACAAAATAGTAATTTTTGTGGATACCACATTCTCTAGTACAAATCAGTTTCTGTCAGCTAATTATTCCAGAGGATGGGATAGAAAAAGAGAAATCCATTGAAAATAGAGCAAATTGATGCCTGAGATATTTTCCCTAGAGATTTTTTGCTAAAACTATAAACAGCTGCCAAATGTAACTTGGACGCATCACAGGACAGTAATAACAAAAAGCAAATAAAAGTTGTATTTTAGATGAATAAAGGATATCTCTGGTACTTACGTGATGTCTCTCTACACAATATTGGAATACATATGCCAATGCATTGGATACCGACATTGCACACCGTAACATAAAGAAAGAAATTTGTGCACCAGGACACAGCAAATTTGGGCATGCATGATATTGTACTACTCCAGTTCCTCTGATAGTTGTGCACATATTAGGACCAAATGAAATAATTCTATCAAAACTGTTTCCAGGAGAAAAAGCAGTTTCAAAAAAAACCTATTATCAAATAGTGCTTGATTGTCTTGGGGAGATATTTTAAAAATGACTGCTGAGAAATTGGAAAACATTCAAGCCTGACCCCGTCCAATGAGAGAAATAAAACTGAGGTGAGATATGCATTTGGTGAACTGAGGGAGGTGCAGTTGGCAGAAGAAAACCCAGCTCACGGAAAATAAATGGGCACACAAGACATAGAACAACAAATTTTAACACAATACTGAATGAAAATATTTGGAGTTTTAGTAAAATAATTTTATTTTTTAATTATTGTTATTTTTTAATACTTTGATGACGGAAAACACCTTATTTTAACTAGAGTGTCTTGCGATATGAAAGCTAAAGGATTTGCCCAAATAAAATAATGTCTTTTTCCTCCATCTGGTCACAGTTAAGATGAACAATGACCATATCCTGTTGGTTTTTCTGCTGTATTGCTGTTTTCCCTAACTCCAGTAAAACTTCACAGAGTTCCAGTCAATGCTGAGCTTGGCCCAACATCTAAAAATGGAATGGCTCCTGTAAAATCATCTAATCAGATCAGACAGGCAGCCACAAATCAACAGGAGCTGAACGAATAGCCTGAAGTTATGTCAGGGGAGCTTTAGGTTGGATATTAGGAAGAGATTTTCACCCGAGGGGTGGCTGGGCACTGGAACAGGCTCCCCAGAGAAGTGTTCCCAGCACCAAGCCTGACAGAGTTGAAAAGGCATGATGTGACTCTTGGAGATGGTCCTGTGCAGGGCCAGGAGTTGGACTTGATTCTCCTTGTGGGTCCCTTCCAACTCAGCATATTCTGTGATTCTGTGAGAAAGGCTGGCAGCTTTATTGCTGATATCATGCTTAACAGTGAAATGCTTAGCTTGAAATATCATGCTAGAAACGTAGGTCAGATTATCAGTCTCTGTATGCATCATTTTTCTGCCTTCAATGAGTGCAATCATCACAGCACGTAGGAATAAATAGCTGTGCCTGTACCTTGATTAGTTGTTCCCTCAACTGGTTTTACCTCAACAGTGAAGCTAAACAGAATATTCAGTTTTGCATTAGAAAAGCATTTGCTCTCGAAAGAGCCCATTTTACTTTAGTCTGTATTTCTATATGTACAATATCTTATACAAATCAAATTGTATTCTGAATTCTCTCCTAGAGAATAGTGAAGCTCCTCTTTTTATGTCCTAGGAAATTATTGCCCAGATATTTTTGTTTGTATCTTTACTTAAAAATAACCATCAGCTCCTTTTAGTTCAACTGAAGTTCACTGGTCACAAGAATTAGACTATTTCTCTGTCCTTGATTAGCTGTCCCCTCCCAAAATTATAATACATCCTGTTCACAATCATGCCCCTATAAACTGACCTGGGAACAAAACCAGGGTGTACACCAAGCAGCTTTCCAGGAAGGCAAGATGAATTATCATGAGCTTTCCTGGTAGCCCAGGAAAGTGATAGAGAGAGATGATGACTCAGCTGCTTTAAGTTGCATCCTCATAAGTTAAACCAAGAAGTAGAAATGGCAGAAGGGTTTGGCGACTATACTGTCTTACCAGTGCCAGCTTCACGGCCAAATGTCAAGGCAATGTAACTACCCAAGGCTCTCTTTCCTGTATCTCCTGTCCATTAAATAGAAAGATAACTGTTGGTATCTTCAAACTCACCAATTTTGCATCTGGTATACAAATAATTGTAAATAAATTCACCCTCCTGAGGTCTTCTTCCCTACTAAGAGAGCCTCCTGGCTGCTTCCTTAGGGAACCAAAGTACAGCTGGGCATCACCTCCTCCACTCCTTCATTTTCCGTCTCCCTCACTGATTTGATTGTTAGCACTTGCCTATCTAATGACACCACTGCGCTTTTTCAGAGATCCATTTTCACAAACTGGTGTTTCCTTACATGTAAAAACTGGAGGTGAGAAAATAATATTTATAAGGTGGTAATAGGAGTCTCCTAGGCTCAATATATTCCAGATTTCCAGTTCAGATAATGAATAGTGTTTGGTTTTTTTTGATCAGGTAACATTTAAATATCTTGGAAACTAGGCTTCCATTTATCTTACTGACAGAAACATCACTAATATTCATGCTAAATATTCCTGATTTTCTTCACATTACTTTTACTTAGAGTTGTTTTACACTACCCTTCATGGACTCTGCTGATTCTTAAGTTACTGTCATTTTCGTGCCTTATTATTTAAAGTATATTGAAATAATAAAGACTGTAGTGTTTCTATAGCACAAAACTATGAGCATGTAAAAGCAGATGAGAGTGTTTGAAGGTGAAGTGTTGGGGAAGAACAGAACCTTGTATATCAGTTGCTGGAAGCAGTTCCTGGAGTCAAGTATGTCTTGAACATCACACAAGTTAAACTCAGAGGGAACTAGTTGATCAGGTCAAAGAGCAAGTGTAGGACTAAATCTGTATTTGCTTATCTGGAGACCAGCAGGTGGGAAAAAACACTAGCTAATATATATATATATATATATACACCTTCCATGCACACAGGTCTATCAGGACAAGTATGTTGGCCTAATTACCACCCAGCTTTTTTTGTTAACATTTTTTTGGTTGACACAATTTTCTATGAAACAATGTTTTGATGGAGACGTCAGGATCATATGTTTATCTTATTTTCTAGTGCTATGCAATCTCATGTAGTTATTTTCTTAAGTTTGTATTTCTGAAACGTACAATTAAAACTGTCAGAGATCCCGGTAGTTATCAAGCATGCCGTGCTCTCTGCATGACTGGATTTACTATTGTACTTAAGCTCTCACAGCTTTGCTATATGTGACACTAAACATACTTGGTGTAAGAACGAGAAACTAAGGAGTAGGCAGGACTGCATTTTATTCACAATCACTGAAGAGGAATGCGAATAAACAGTCAGCTCCTGCTCTAGGTCACCAGTGGTCCTTTGCAGAGCCTTTGCTAGGTTGTGTGCTGCATGACTTAACCTCAAAAAAGGGACAAAGCAACGAAATTTCCCCACGATCAAGTTGGTGAAGGTAGCAAGACCCCTAGCAAACCACAACAAACTGCAGAAATACATGGAAGAATGATTAGAAAAGAGTGACAGACGCAATCCAGCACAGACAAGTAAAAAAACTGTACATGTAGAGATAAACCATAGCTGCACACATGAAAAAATAACTTCTGAGTTTATCATTCCAAGAGTGATACAGTAGAAAATGCCATGAAAACAGCACAATACTCAGTTCATGTTAAAAAAAGCAAGTCAAAGGAATTACTAGGGAAGGAATAAAGAAAGTAAACAACAGTCCAGTACTTATCTACATGGCTAACACTGTGTGCAGTTTTTGTTCCGTTCTCAGAAAATAATATATGAGATCTAGAAATGTTTCAAAGGATAGTAAATGCAGAAGCCATTCTATGCTTTTCACCAGGCAAGAAATATTGTAGCTAATGTAATTCAGTTTAGAAAAGAAAATTTAAAGGTGACTGCTACATATCTGCAGAACATTGACTGGCAAAGTCATGGTAGGTGCAAATTTACTGTGCAGGGGACATTAAACTAATAAAAATCAGGTTCAAAACAAACAAGAATTGGCAATTTTTTATGAAACAGACATCAATTGATAAAGGCTGCTGTTATTCAGGAAGTATATATAGTCCAAAGGAAACTGGACAAGTACTAGAAAATTGAGCATTGAGAATTATTAAATGGAAAAACCATACGATGTCCAGGAAAGCCTGGAATAGAAGAGATTCAGAACCCAGGAGAAGACAAAAGAAAAATAACTAAGTGTACTTGCATTTTTCCTACCCTTTCTGAGGCAGCTGCTTTTGACTACAAAAGAAGCTATTGTGTTAGAAAAAACAACTTTTGTCAGGACCTGTATAGCCATTCCTATGTTTACCTTTTCAAGAGTTCCAGGTCCAGCTAAGCAAGGAGCACAGAGAAAACGCATGTGCTACTTGCTTGTCTTCTTAGTTAAATGTAGTAGAAGATGGTGCATGCTACAAATGCAGCCAAGGCTTCTCAGCCGTCAGTGCTCAGTCTGAGCACTTATGTTCACACAGAGGGGATGCTATTAAATGACAGACCTGCCTTCCAGTACAAATATTTCCAGTATAAAACTTCCAATTAGAGGGATTTTCTTTATTTCTTACCAGGAAGAAGAAACAAATACTTACTGTATCTGTTCTAGATGGTACCTGAAACCAAGTCACCAGGAGTTCTCTTACAGCATTTTGAGAAACAAAATATTCTCCCTTGAGTATATTAATTAATACTAATTAAGTAACATCTGTTACCATTTAGTTCCATGTAACAATGGCAGCGATTTTACAGACATCAAATTGAGGGTTTTGAACGTCAAAGACATGCCTTGCTTCTGTAATTCCACATGAAAAATGGTCTACTAGAAAGTGTCTAAATGCATAAAAACTATAAGCTTACTGACGGCAAAACGGTAAATGCCATTAATGGACAGATCAAGGATTATACATAATTACATTAATTTTATGTATGTATTCTCATATTGCAGTTGCAAACTCTTTTTAAGCATTTCAAGGACATGGAACCCAAACTAAAATCAAGCCAACAAGCTAGAATTTCTAGAATTTAAATTTACATATATTTCTGTGTGGATAACTGAAGCACCTTTGTTATCTAAATGAAACACTTTTCCCAGCAACTTGAATCAAAATCAAAAGGACAATTCATTACCTACATTGTCAAGAATGTTTTTCATTTCTTACTTTCAGATTGATGTTTAAGTCACTGCCCTTACTCTAATTAAATAAAGTCAGTATGGGCTTCATGCCTATCTGGTCCATACAGCAAGGCTAAAATTGTACATGTAGTTTTTCATCAAAGCAAGAGACAAAACCCAGGATATACTAGCACTTCTAATGGATGCACTAACAAAGCTGCACTCATAACAATATTCATTGAGACACACTAGTAAATTCAACAAACATTAAATAGCTGGCATTATTTTAAAAGTACTCAAGACAAAGAAGAGCAATTGTACTATATTTACAAACAGTTCACAAAAATACCAAGTAATGATATTACTGGTTAATTTATCTTATAAAAAACTTTTCAAAGCTATTATATACACAATCCTTTTGAATAATATTACAGAAATATCCTGAAACCTTCACACACACACTTATTTCATTTTTTTTTCTGAATAGTGGCAATCTTCAGAGCTCCTGTTAAATTCAACTTGGCATTCTTCTCATGCAGAAATCCTTGTCCATATCAGCCTGTCATATTTTCAGCAGCCTAGAAAGAGGAAATAATATTTATTGCAAGTCTCCAAGAGACATCACGTAGATTAAATTTAATCTGCTCTTGTAACTATCTTATCTAGAAAACTTAGAAAAATAGAAAAAATCTACTTATGAACATGTCTCTAATGAACACTACTATTTTTTTAAAAATAATGCTGTCACCTGCCATCATTCTTTACTAGAACAGCCATTGGTGTTTGCTTGTGTTAGATTCTATGTCTGTGTATCAGATACAAATATGTATCTCAGCAGGCTGTGCACTTTACCCCAATGCTTTCAAGAAGTGCTCAAATGCATGACTATGTTTACCTTTGGAGTCTACTACTTTATCATTCCCACTCATACAGACAAGCTGTTGGCACAAAACTTAGAAGAATGACACTAATCATAACTATAAATCACTCTGCCAATTATTTAAGAACACTAGTATTTTTTTATTACTGAATAACTCAACCCAGCCAACAAGGCAGAGTTTTTGAAGACAGACATTGATGTAGATTTTAAGTCAGTTATAGGACAAACAGTAAAAGGATAGCAACGAGAATAATAAGTAAGTAAAAGCAAATGAAAAAGTAAAACAGCCCTCAATTCATATGCATTTAACTATATGTGTAATGCACGCACACATTTAAGCATGGACACAAATAAAAAATACGCATGAACATAGAAAAATGTTAAGCTAAAAATAAAGTATGCAGCCTTTCAGAATAGAAGATATAAGTTTCCCCTCCACCTCCCAGAAATAAACAACTATAAGATTCTGTAGAAAACAATGATGATTGTGATGTTTAGGTAGACTGTAAAGAATGACAATACGTCAAAAGTCAAGTGAGGATTTGCTTTTAAACCATTGTTACCCTTTACTTTTTAAATAGGTAAATGCTAATATATGAAAGGCCATATATATACACACACATCACGAAATCCCTTTTTACTGGTCTTCGTAAAGGTTCAAAGCACAGCTTAACATGGTAAAAGCAATATGTGAAGATTACGCCAGCAAGCTGCATGTACCCATCTGCAAGCACTGCTGCACACTGTTATGTCTGAGGTCGTAGAAACAAGGTGATATTGGCTAAAGGAGAAAGTAGCAATCTCCTTGTCATATGATGCAAATAAGGGGGCAAATGGTGATAAAAATAGCCAGAATAAAAATCAGAGGAGTTTAGTTTTGGTTTTGCCTCGCAGATTTTTGTTGGGGTTTTTTTGTCCTTCAAAAGAGTTAATCTAACTATTTTATTTGTACCATTTGCAGCATCATGTTTAATTCAGTTGTATTCTTTGCTTTTTCTATGGAACAGTTAATTTCCTTGTTTTAAAAATGAATCGTATCTTAAAGTACAATTTACAAATTGAAGTACAGCAAGTTCCACATACATCCAACTCTTTAAAAAATTTTTTTAAGTTTTTTAAACAAAAGCATTACCTTTAGAGCTTCTGTAGCCTTACGCAGTTCTTTAATAACAGATGATAAAGCTTCTGGATTTATCCCTTGCTCGCAAAGCCGCACACAAATAGACAACGTCTCCATATCCAAGCCAGTGTTCAATATTCTTGAAATCTCAAACAGAACTGCAACAGAAAAAAATGAAAGCACTTTGGTCCCTACAGACTGTGAGATTTCAATGATCAAAATCATTATTCATCAACATTTAACTTCACTTAACTACAGCAGAGTGTGAATGTGGCAGTTGTCCATTGCATTCTGAACTTCAACAGCAACATTCATGTTCAGTTTTGCAGCATAAGCTAAAAGCTGTAACACAAACATCACACTTTCCTGGTTCAGGACACTTAATACTGGATAATAGGTTTTGAAAAAGTAAAAAAATAAGTGAAGAATTCAACAATTAACATGCTTGCCAGTTAAGTAAGACGTAGGCTATTAGAACACTCTGTGCTTTTGAACTCCAGGTACTGATGACATCCCACCAAAATGGACTGGAAGCACATACTTAAAGCTTTTACAGTGAATGTCAGCAGTTTTCCACCTTCTTCCACAACTAAACCTGGCTTTAGGTCTAACATTAACACAAGTTTGACAACAAGCAATATTATTCCATTTTTACATGTCCTGAATCAAGAGAGCACTGCATGCCAGTATGACACTTTCTGGAGAAGATTCCAGTTTTGTTAAGAAATACGGATATCTCTCTCACTGCTTTCAAAGCTTCTCTGGAAGGCCCCTTTTATTTGATTCTCATCGGTTTGTCATAGATGTAACAAAACAACTCACTGAGATTTTATTTCTGGTTTCTACAGTAATCTCCAGCCTAAAGCTAAGGCCCCAATAAAGGTTGATTTTGTACAGGTGTTCCTCACAGTTTCTGTAACCAAACCTCCCTCAAGGCAGGCAAAAGTGAAGTACAAGGTCTTTCTCACCATGTAAAAAAGCATCATGGCAAGTGACCAATGTCCACTTAAGAGCTGTTAATACATTCTTTGGTGTACCAATGATATATTGCAGCCCGCTCTCAGAAGACATTAACAACCTAATGTATGCAGCCAGTTTCACTGATGTCACAGGGAAAAACGTCAGATACTATGAAACAAACCCTCTAGCTACGGTATTATTCTTGAAGTCCACACAGGTAAATTGGGTTAAGAATACTCACAAATTTAAGACATGAAAGTAGTCTGTCAGTCCAAAGTCCAGACAGGACTCCAGATAGACAAGCCACGAGAAGAGCTCCCTTCCTTCTCAAGACCTTTTTTTCCCCACTGGCTTGAAAGGAAACCATTCCAAACACACTATATACGCACATCCCGTCCACACAAAAGCATCTTCAACTTACAAACTGATGTAGTCGCAGTAAAATTACACTGAACATTCAAGAGGCTACAGAACTAAGAAAGACTAAAAACTTATCAAAAAGAAACAACCGGTTTTTTTTTTTAACCACTTTAAGTTTACAATAGAATTTACTAAGCATGTGCCTTCTGCGCTCGAAGCTTTTTCACTATATCAGTTGCTTTTTTTATTCTGGTTCGCTTCTGTTTTCTGACATGAGCCATCCACGAGAAGAAAAGCTCAAATCACTTCAGCTGCTGTCACTGGAAGCATCACAGGGTTGGTCCTTCCTTTCTTTCCTTTCCACACACTTCCTTTCCCCGGCTTAAACCCAAGATGCACAGAACCTGCACGAATCGCTACAAACGACGAGAAAGTACAGCAAACATACGTGTGTACAGATGTTTATAAACACCAAAACCCAACACTAGTCTATATTAAATACTTAGCCAACTAAAACCCCCCAGGAAAAGCCACCCGAGGCCCAAAGGCACCCGCACCACGTCGGTGTTCGAAGCGTTTCAGACACTGCGCAGAACACGAAGCAAAAACCAAATCGGTACGCGCTCCCTCTTTCAGCGGCCACAACCCGCACCGCTCTTCCCAGGCTCACGGCGGGGCGAGGCGTCCCCTCTCCCTTCCATCCTGGCTAGGAGGAGTCAGAAGATGTCTCTTGGCTGCCGCCCCGTGCGCGTCCCTCTCCCCCGGCTCTGACACCCACCGTCCATGGTCTCCCGTACTGCGTTCAGGCTGGCGGCGTTGCTCGCCATGGCGACCCCCTGCCGCCGTCAGCTCAGCTCAGCTCAGCCCAGCCCAGCTCAGCCCAGCCCAGCTCAGCCCAGCCGGGATGTGACGGGACGAGATCACATCGCCGCAGCTCCCACGGCTCCCCCGGAACCGGAACACCCTGCACCCCCCGCCGTCCGGCGGTACCGCGCCGCCCCCACGTGACGCCCCGGCAGCGGCAAGGCGAGAGGGGCGGGCTCTCTTTCGAATTCGTGAGGCGGTGACCCTGGCGATTGGCCCGTTCGAGGGAGAGGGAGCCCTGCTATTGGCCTGATGGCGGACACTGCGTATCGTGATTGGGCAGAGAACGCGTAGGGGGCGGGGCCGTTTAAAGGGCTCCCCGGCGCGGCGGGTCGGGTTGGGCATGAGCGGGCGGCGCGGCGGCGGTGGCGGCGGCCCGGTAACGGCGGTGGGCGGCTGTGCCCGCGTCCTCGGACCCCGCGGCACCGCCCCCTCGGTGCCTGGAGATTCGGGGAGCGGCTGGGGGCTCGGCGCGGTAGCACCGTCCCGGGGAGAAGAGTGAGACGGGGCTGAGCGGGAGCGCTTCCCCGGGGCTCCCGTCCCCTTTGCCGCCGTGGGCGCGGGACCCGCCGGGGCGCGGGAGGTGCCCTGCGGCGGGAGAGAGCGGTGCCGCCTCCCAGAGCCCTCGAGAGCCGAAGAAGGCCGGTTGGGGCGGGGGGTGGATGGGCAGTTTTAGCGCCCGGGCGCGGCAGGAGCTGCCTTGGGGCGTTATCGCTGTCCCGGGGCGTTATCGCTGTCCCGGCCGCAGGGACAGCACCGCGCGTCCCCCTTCCCGCCGCCCTCCCGGGCTGTGCTGCCTGGGCTCCCCCGGGGCGAAGAGAGGACGGCGGGATCGCTGATCCCTTCCGTTCCTTTCCGCGGTCGCTGCCTGGGCCGTGGGTCCGCCCGCGTTCCCGTAGCCCCTCCTTGTTCCCGCAGCCCCTGAGCGCCCTGTTTGGTGCGTGAGTACGTTTGCCTTCGTGCCCTTTGTGTTTATTCCGGTGGTTGATTGGGTTTTTGGGTTGTTTGGTTTTTTGCCCTTGTTTTGGTATTTGTTTGGGTTTTGGTTTTTTGTTGTTTCGGGTTTTTTTAACACCTTTGCGTGTCCTTACTTGTCTCGTTTTCATAGATTCTGTTTGGTTTTAATTGTTTATACCAGCCTTATTTTTCAGCTTGATGTCAGTAGGTCCAAGCCAAAGCTAGCTTCGTTTTTGCTAATGTTTTAAAGGCTTCTGGTGCCTTAAAGTGATTGATCATCTCTTCCCAAAGCCCTCAGGATGACCCTAAATTGTCAGAATCATGATTTCAGTCTTTTCCCTAATTTTTCCTCTCCCTCTTTCTTTTTTCAGATATAGTTCAGTGTTATGGGTGATACAGAAGAAGCTAAAATGCAGATAACACCAGAAACTCCAGGACAAGTCACAATCCTGAATCCTTTTGAAAGTCCCAGTGATTATTATACTCTCCAGGAGCAGATTGTCTCCAGTCCTTCGGTCTTTAAGTCAACAAAATCCTCATCAGTAAGAACTAGTCTTTAGTGTGTAACTATATGGATGGAGTGCTAACATTTCCAGATGCATTTAAAAGGGTATTTTATTTGGTATACTTTAACATATATATTAAGCCAGGGAATTTCAATGCATTTGGAGTGTCTTCTCTTTACAGAAAGATGCTGCATTTAATATCAACATTGTTTCTTAGTCTTCCTACCTTCCTAAATTTATATAGTGTTTCAGTATTAAGCAATGGACTGCTAAAATAAACAAATGCCTACTTATAGGCTAAGTGGGCTGGTTACATAAAAAACTTAATTGCACTTCCATTACAAATTTGTGTATTCAAGTTAATGTTTTTTGTATATATAACTTTTAGTTGCAAATTTCATTCTGATTCACAGTTGAAATTATTTTCTGATAAGGAGAAGATACTGTGCTAATGAAATGTGAACAACTCACCTGGTACATAATTTTTCAAGCATGTTTGAACAGCACGTTGAAAATAAGGGGGTGAAGCTGAACTGGGTTTTGTTGTGCACAATGCATGACATTATAAGGGAGACTTTGCAAGATGCACATGCGGTCACAATTCTTTAGTTTTTGGAATTAGAGGTGGTTTAGGTATAGATACTGGGTTTTCATGGAACTACAATTTGGATTGTGGCAATCTAGAAGCAACTAAATTTTATCTGAAGTTATGTATCTTTAGTAGATCTGTCCCCAGTAATGGAGAAGAAACTGATACCTCAGTTTGTAAATACTAGCTATAACTTTCCACTTACTATTATCCTGTAAATCATTGTAATACCACTACCAGGGTAAGAAGCCTGACTGACTTACTCCTTCTTTTAAAAAAGTAGATCATTTAAACAGAAACTGTTTTGCTTGTCTTTAACAGAAGCTATATGGATGCTGTGATTGTGTTGTTCCATTGAGATTTGCCCTCAAAGGGCAAATCTCCATTGAGATTTTTATCTTTTTAGAGTAGTAAGCATTAAGATGGCTGTTTCTTTTTTAGACACCAGGAAAATTCAGATGGTCTATTGATCAGCTTGCTCTAATAAATCCGGTGGAAATTGACTCAGAAGATGTTCGACGCCAAGCAATGTATTTGAGCCACGCTAGGTAACTTACAATCTGTTTTCATGCAGTTTATAGCTTTAATACTAGAATGCTGTTCCTTTGCTTTATTATCATTTCAGCGCAGCATTAAAGATTTTAAATTCAAATCTTTTAACATGAATTTTTACATGTTCTTGATGCGCATATAATAATTAGATGAGGCTGCCTCTCTGTTGCTTCTTTTTAATGTTAAGAACTGCTGATCCACTCTGATTACAGTTTGGAAGACAGCCAGATAAAAGCAGTCAATGGAAGCAAGAAAATGTCTTGCCAGTGATTGTTACCAGGTTCTCTCTTCTGCTGCCTGTTACAACACAGTTTATCTTCTCATAGTGTTCCAGACTGAGAGCCATAAAGCATAGGCTTCTCTGGTCTTCGAGACTTCTGCAGGAGGATAGAGCTGGGAAAGGTAGTTAGGGAAGCCAGTACTCTCTTTGAAAGGTGTACATTAGCTTAATGTGTAAGATGGTGGACCAACGCAGGTTACTTGAAGTAGTTTGGAGACCTTTACTTGGTTCCTTTCTCTGAAAATAACATCCATGGGGAAAACAAGGAGGTAAAACAGGCGTGGTATTTGGAGCTTATGGTGAGAGATAATTTTACACACTAGTAGTACAGAACAACATCTCAAGTGAAAAGTAGTCAAGGGGAGGCCATAATTATGAGTCCTGTAGATAGTCCTGTACATTTCTCAGATAAACCTTGCACAAAGAATTGCACCTCATGGCGTGAAGCATCACAGTAATCGAATAATAAACCAGTCTTCCATCTTGTCTAGATCAGGTTGCTCAGAGTCCCATCCACCCTGACCTTGAATATTTCCAGGGATGGGACATCTACAACCTCTTCAAGCAACCTGTTCTAGTGTTTCAACACCCTCATGGTAAAAAATATTGTGAAATAGACTTACTATTCTTGTAGTCTGACTGAACCTACATATCTCTTTTTGAATAGGAAGAGCTGTTCTCAGCTGTCTGTGTGAATCACCATGTCTTAATGTCAGTATTATTTTTCTTAATAGCTGTTTGTTTCCTGGCCTTTCTTTAGCAGCCAGTAGGTTTCAGTCTAGTGCTTTTTATAGGTTATAAAGCCTTAAGGCTTATGTCTTTTAGGGAGTCGATTACATTGTTTCTGGAAGCCTATTTGGATATACTTAACCTAGCTTTAGTGTAGATGGTTTGGGTAACAATTCCAGTGATGGTTAGTGATGTGGTCCATAGATATAAACATGGGCTGTCTCAGTGGAACAAACTAAAAGGATCCACTGTTTTGTAGTCACTGTGGTTTATATTTTTTTAAATTGTCTCCTATGACTAGAAAAAGGTTTGTTTGACTATGTGTAGATTTGCTGTGTCCATGCTTGCATGTTTCAGTGTAGTACAGACTGAGGTGGTTGTTTCTTGTGGCTGCAAACTGTACATGGTTAAAGGCATATACATATGAGAGTGTATATGTGTAGGATTTTGCATGGAAACTGATTGTCCTTTACACTTCATAGATACAATTTTATGGAAACAGAAGTGTTATAAATACAGCTCTTGATGTTAGAAGTTTGTGATAAAAGAATTGAGTTTTTGAAGCCCATACATGTTACATGAACTATATACTCTTGTTAAAAAAGATAATTTATAATGCTTGGTAACAAGTCATTTTCTGAATTAGTTACAAGCAACCATAAGCATAGGTAATTCCATGTATAACTCTTTCAAATTGTTAATTCTCTGGAATGGAGTGAAAACAGCCTGAGAAGCTGTAAAAGCTGTAAACTCGTGGAAAAGTCTGGCATATGGACTTGATTTGGTGTAGTATTACTCTTTCTGTAAACTGGGCGTCCACTTTGTGCTGTGTCCTTATTAGACTGCTAATAAGATGTTTAGGAGAATGTTTTTCTATCAGATTGTGTTAGTGAAAATAGTCTGTCGTACCTGAGCAGACACGTTGACACAGTGTTGTCCACAAACTTTCCTCTTCCATTTGACATTTTATATTTTCTTGGAGTTATGAACTAAAAAAAAAGTCCTCTTTTGCCCTAGCCAGCACTTTTAGTCGGAGCTCTTTTCCCAGTTCCCCTGTTTCTCCTTTGGCTTATAAAAATGCTAATTACTCATGATCCACTATGCATAAATATACAACGATTGTATGCTTTTTCTTTTTTGGTACAATACTGAACTTTGTGCAAGTGGCTTCATATAACTGTCAATTTTGCATCATCTAGGTAGATGTAATTGAAGTTGGCATGTCCAGACATTGTAGATGTATTTGAAGTGTGATGAGCATGAAAGAAGAAGCTGAGAGTTTACATATTAGCCACATGTATATGTGTTTGTGTAGCTAATAACGTTGTGTTTTCTGACTGATTTGTAGATTATTTGGGCTAATTGAGCTATACTGTGTATGAAACTGTTGTGGGATTCAGCTCAGACAATGGTGAACATTTATAAGCTTTGAAAAATTTTACAGTGTATTACATAGCAGTAACTGAAAGTGAGACCTGAAGGCGACTGAGGAAATATAAATATAGAAGCTCACACATCATGGCTGAAGTAACTACAATATTTTTTAAAACCTAGGTTAAAAGATGCGTAAGGGAATATGTTCTTTCTTAGAAAACAGAATGTGATATTGTATTCTAAACCAAAGAAAATATGGCAGAAAATTTGACAGAGAGAACTCTATGCTGGGGAAGTGGGCTGTGTCATGAATTTGAGTTTGTAAATTCCAGGAGTATCTTCAGTAGCCCTTCAATTCTTTACAGCTCAGGTTTTTATTCTGCTTGGTTTTATAGTGTAAGCGTAATCTCATGGTAACTTTAATAGTAAAATCTATTCAAATGGTATTATTTCGGAAGATCAGTTATGACTGAGTTTTCCAGACTTGCTAATACAAGGAGTAAATAGAAGGTTTGCAGATATATACTTAAGAATGGTACAGATCTTTTTCAAATGAACTGAACTGAGAAATGCATTTATACCAAATTTATACTATAAGATTATTGTACATAACAGTAAAAATGTCTTATGATTAGGGATGAATGCAATTTCATTTATAAAGTTTCAGTTGAGCATCTATAAATTATTATGTAGTTGGACTTTATGGTTTTTCCAACTTACATGATAGTTTTGATAATTGAGTTGTTTTTCATTTGTTACTTAGAATTGATAAGGAGACAGAAGACAGAAGGCAAAAAGCTATTGAGGAGGTAATCAAACTTGGTGCTTTCAAATGTTGATTTGTTTTGGCTGCAAAAAAGATTCACATCTATTATAGGATTTCAAAACCCAGAAGCCTGTTATATTTCAGTAAGAAAGTAATTTTGCATCCTCGTCCATTGTAGTTGGAATCCACACGGTCTTTTTTTTCCCACCATCTCTTTTTACATACCTGTAGGTCAAAACTAAAGATTTTTTCTTTCATGTCACTTGGCTAGTGATAAAGTAGCTGTAAAATAACTTGCAAATAGTTAACAACTGGTTAAAAATAATGATTGAGCATTTGGGGGTTTACAGTAGCTGTTAAGTGTTTTATTGACTTCTTAAAAATATTGCATAATTTTTGTGGATTGGATTTGGTTTGGTTTTGTTCCTTCCAAAGTCTGCTTAGTTGGATACACAACTTTGTTCTTATAGCTTGTATACCTTGCTATTTTTCTTTTTATTTTTTACTATCTATTTGTCTATCAGATAAGGAATAATGTTTCAAATCTTCACTATAGAAATCTTAAATGTTACTTCAGTTTAAAAAAAGTAGCGCTCTGGTAGGCAAGTCTGTCAGTTTCTGTCTCTACAAACAAAAAACATATTTTATAATTCCATAAAGGTGCCGTGTAGTTGACCTACAGCTAAGATGCTCTGTTGTTCTAAATCTGCATTGAAAAGGGTATTTCTTCTTTGTGAGATATAACCTAATGGATTATGTAGCTGAACAGCGTGAAGCCATGTCTCTGATAAAAATTATGCCTTTAGTACTTGCGTGTTTCAAGCTGAGGTTACTTTGAGTGTAGCATTTATTCTGAAAACAGGATTTGCCATTTCTTGAAGCTATGTAATGGTGTTCATTTCGGCATCACTGTGTTTCCTTAGTGCAGCCGTAATGATAGATACAGTTTCTGGTTCAAACAGAGAGACTGAAATGCCAGTACTCATGAATGTTTCACCATTAATTAATTTAGTCAAATATGTTGCCAAAGAGCCTTGGTTTATCACTGTTACTGTAGTGTCTCTTTATCATTTCTGTGAAATAGCTAAATTGTCAAAATACAACTTAACAAACTGAAAATTTGAAAATAATTGTTTTAAACTATTGTGCAATAAGTAAGGTACCAACAATTCAAATTTTTAAATTAATAATTTTTAAGTGAAATGCTTCTTCAATTTTTACTCCGAATACTTGAAAGATCTCAGGTGTTATGTGTCATAAAAATTATGGGGGTCTTAAAATGAAATTGTTTTTTCTTTGATCACTCTGGGTATGAAATAATGAAGTACGTTCTACATTTTTTTATTGTTCAGGCTACTAATCTAAATTTAAATTTAGAATCACCAATTTTTAAAAATGCTGAGATGGTTTGTTTTAATTCTGCTCTAGTTTTTCACAAAAAGACTCATAGTTCCTTCTCCTTGGACTGAACATGAAGGCAAGCAAGTTTCTCAATTTAATTCAACTAAATGTAAGTTGCTTTTGTGTGTCCACCCAAAATAATATAACTCTTGGAGAAATTATAAAACATAATTTGTTTTAATTTCAATTTAAATTTTAAGAACTGATGATAAAATATGGCACAACTGAGAAATTTTCAGCTGTTCTCTCAAAGTGCTTTCTTTGTTTCAATATTATTTATTAATCAAGAGTCTTATATGATTTTTTCTTTTTGTTATTTTTC
>VYZS01010803.1:37584-56707 GCA_013400695.1 Neodrepanis coruscans | reverse complement strand
CTCCCCCACTCCCCCCACTCCCCTCAGCCGCCGCCATGACGGCCCCGCCCCCCGCGCCCTCGGGGTGTGACTGATGTTCGCCACGTCCAATCAGAGCGCGGCACCGCGCAGCCGCGAGCCAATGGCGAGTGGGGGGCGGGGCCCGGCGGCCGGAAGCGGCGGCGCTGAGGGCGGTTGGTCCCCGCAGGCTCCGGGCGGGTCCCGGTCCCGGTCGCGGTCCCGGCTCTGCCCCTGAGCGCGGCCTGGAGTGAACCCGCGGAACTGTTCGTGCTCCACAGACCTCCACAGACCAGCGCGGCTGTGGGCTCGGCCCGGTTCCTCTCGAGTGAAGAGAGGAAGGCACCCGAGGAGCGGCTGAGGTCACTTGGTGTGTTCAGCGTGGGGAAGGCGGAGGCTGAGGGGGGACTGCTCCGTGCTCTGCAGCTTCGTCACGGGGGGCAGCGCCTCTGTGAGCAGAGATAGGACCAGTGGGAATGGCTGGAGTGGGTCAGGGGAGGTTTAGGTTGGGTATTAGGAAAAGGTTCTTCCCCCAGATGGTGGTTGGGCGCTGAACAGGCTCCCCAGGGCGGTGGGCACGGCCCCAAGGCTGACGGATTTCTTAAAATATTTGGACAACGCTCTCAGGGACACGGGATTGTTGGGGTGTCCTGTGCAGGGTCAGGAGTTGGACTTTGATGATCCTTGGGGTCCTTTCCAGTTTAGGATATTCTGTGGGATTGACAGACTGGGCCCCAGCTAAGGAAGGGGTCTTCCCTCTTTCTGTGGCTGCTCAGTTTACAGGCTTTTATGTTTTGGGAAACGGGTGTTCTGTGTGATTTTAGTGCAGTTTATCCTGCTGTAAGTAAACCTTGGTGAAAAGGTAATGTGGATTTATTGAGAGTTTCTTGTATTGAATTGTCTTTCTTGTTCATTTTCTCACAGCCACCTCTTACACTGTCTTTGTTTATCTTGATGTGATAACAGTATCACACAAGTTGTTAACCAGTGTTTCTTGGCACATTCCCTAGATCTCTTCATCGGCAAAAATGGGTGAACCTCAGCAGGTGAGTGCTCTTCCTCCACCTCCAATGCAGTATATCAAAGAATATACTGATGAAAATATCCGTAAAGGCCTGGCTCCAAAGCCCCCTCCGCCTGTGAAGGACAGCTACATGATGTTTGGAAACCAGTTCCAGTGTGATGATCTGATCATTCGACCCTTGGAGAGCCAGGGCATCGAACGGCTCCATCCAATGCAGTTTGATCACAAGAAGGAGCTGAGAAAACTTAATATGTCCATCTTGGTCAACTTTCTGGACCTCTTGGATATCTTGATAAGGAGCCCAGGGAGCATAAAGCGAGAGGAGAAGCTGGAAGACCTGAAGCTGCTCTTTGTCCATGTGCATCACCTGATCAACGAGTATCGTCCTCACCAGGCCAGGGAGACCCTGAGGGTGATGATGGAGGTGCAGAAGCGTCAGCGCTTGGAGACCGCGGAGCGCTTCCAGAAGCACCTGGAGCGAGTTGTGGAGATGATCCAGAACTGCCTGGCTTCCCTGCCTGATGACCTGCCTCATGCAGAGGGAGGGCTGAGAGTGAAAGTGGAGCCCATGGATGCTGATGATGGCAGCAGCTGCCTTGGACAGAGCGACAAGCAGAGGGAGCGTTCTGGTGGCAAGAGAGACCAGGTTTTGGACAAAGATGCAGCCATGTGCAGCATTATCGATGAAATGACATGAAGGAGATGCCTTGTTCTGTTAATGCATCACAGTGAGAGGCAGGATGCATTCTGAGGCTACACACTGTGTTTTGTTTTGCTGTTGTACAGGCAGGTAAAGCATTTGTTGTGCACTTGTTGGAGGTTGTGAGTGACTGGGCAGATGAAAACGTTTGCTATTTTGTGCCTGTGTTTTTTTGGTAGAAAGAAAAAAAGTGTAATTTTTGTTAAATGTATCGTGAGGTGGTAGGCACAGATTAAAGCTGACTTTTTTCTGTATTACTTTCATTTGTCACTTCATGCTTGTTTTGGGTATGGCATTCTATGGTTCTATATGCTCCAAGTCAAGAAGAAATTTCTGCATAAGTGGTGCTTGTTCCTTGCACAAACAAAATACAGGAACTTGGAAAACAGGCATGTAGAAACTCAAATTACATGAAGGCATTCCTTGTAGTCTGTGTTTGAGGTGAAATCTAAGGCAAGTGGGTTAACTCTTGTCCTGTAGCTCTCACATTCTCTTATTACGTGACCAGAACGGGTCTCCTGGGATACAAACAACACCTGAGAAGGGGTGAGGTGAGTAGAATGGGCTCAGGCAGAGCTTGGGGATACAAGCTCCCATATTTTCTCATCCTGTTTATTTCAGATGTGGCTCTTGCAAGGGAGGAGCCCATGTAGACCTGTGCACATGTTCTTGCAGGTACCTGTCAAGGGCCGTGTCCTGGTGTGCAGGGGGGTGTTTGCTGCAGGCTGAACCACCAGAGTTCACCAGCCCCTGTCACCAGCTGTGGTGAATGTGGTCACTCACCTCCTGACAGAGCCAGCTTGCTCTGCCTTTTCTGTTTCTGCAGAGCAGTTTCAGAATCCTGCTGGTCATTATCAGAAATTGTTCCTCTGAGAGCTGTCTGCAGTTTCCTGTTTTCCTCAGAAACAACAGGAGTGAAGAGGAAGCATTTTCTTAAGAGTCCTGCCTCCAGCTGCTGCCTGCAAAAGTCACCCTTCATCCCTCTTACTCTCACTTCTCACCTACAAGTGTGTTGCTAGTCTTTGTCTCTTCACTACATCAATTCCTTGGTTTTCCTAATTTTCATTTANTGCCTTTTCTGTTTCTGCAGAGCAGTTTCAGAATCCTGCTGGTCATTATCAGAAATTGTTCCTCTGAGAGCTGTCTGCAGTTTCCTGTTTTCCTCAGAAACAACAGGAGTGAAGAGGAAGCATTTTCTTAAGAGTCCTGCCTCCAGCTGCTGCCTGCAAAAGTCACCCTTCATCCCTCTTACTCTCACTTCTCACCTACAAGTGTGTTGCTAGTCTTTGTCTCTTCACTACATCAATTCCTTGGTTTTCCTAATTTTCATTTAAAGAAACTCTTCCTGTGGTGCCTGTTCTGTAAAGTGGCCAGTGCAAGGCAGCTCTGTCAATTATAACTCCTTGGTATTTGATTTCATCTGTATAAAACACTGTGAGGTAGATTAGTTGCTTCAGCAAAGAACATTCCTAGGCCCTAGATCAAATACCCCTGATAGCAGCTGCAGTTCTAAGTCCAAACAATATAAAAAGATGATGCCCTTGAAAGAAATTTGGTGATCCAGCCACAGGGAGAGTGGTCAGGGAACAGCATTTCTCAGAAGCTGCATTTCAGCATTTTGCCAGAGTGAGCCTTGAGTTTGGGATGACATGGTTTCCATGCTACTTTTTAAAGTACCTCTGTATTCTGTATGTTCTACTTTGCATTGCAAAAGCCCAGGTGCATATGGAATTTTTAAGAGTCAGATGAAAGAAGACTATTTGGCTCAATTATGTAACAGCAGGGCAGTTTTCCAATACTACCAAATTATTGCTGCCAAAGAAAATTTGCCAAAAGATGCCCCGAGTTGCTTCTAAGTATTAGAACCAGAAATTTATGATTCAAAGCTCAAGCAGTCCTTCCTAGGAATCTGTTACTTTGCCAAATCCCTTCTATTTACCACACTCTGCATATCCTGTGTACATATCCTATACATATCCACACTACATGTCCTATGTAATCTTTTATTTAAATGCTGTCTGCTGTGGCAAAAGCAGGCATGGGGAGCAGTATGGGGCTGTGGATTCTGATAGTTGTGTCAGCTCAGTTTCACTTACTGTAATCAAGCAAATAGGGAAAAAAAGAGAACTAGACTCTGTGGTATTGTTGCCTCTGTCTCACGCCAGTCAGCAGCAGCTCTGGCTGTGCTGCAGGAGACAAACAGCCCAACCACAGGCAAAGCAATCAGATTGGACTGAAGGGCACCCACAGCTGTGTCTGGACATGGTGTACTAAGAAGTAAACCCAGAAGTTTACAAGGAAGAGGGCTTTTTGAATGAGAAGCGTGAACGTGAGGAGTGTTCGTTGTCTTCAGCCACAATGTTGTCTTGTGTCTTCGTGAACTGGATTCTTCTGGTCCTGTTTACAGGTAAGTGAGTGGGCCTAAGCAACTATGGTGGAGCTGGATGGAGGTAACACGCATCAGTGACTGAGGGCTGCAAAGAAAATTTTTACCTTGTAGCAGAAGGAGTGGCCACTAATCGGGAACTACAGTTTTGTGTTAGAATAGAACTTCATCGTGATGTTCTAACTTTACCAATGGTGTTCTAATGGTCTTACCCCCTTTTTAAAATCATACTGAGGGTATGATGGTTTTAAAGATGCTCCTTCTTGGGCTAGTTTTGGCTCATCTAATTAGTGGGCTTTAAAAATAATTATCTGAGATGAGCAGAGAACTTTAAATCATTTTAGAGAAGATGTAAAACAGGGATATTTCACTTTGACATGCTTTGTGGAGATGAATGCTTAGGAAAGCTGGGGAAAAGGTCAGCTGTAGCTTCTGGTAGCTACAGTAGCTTTTTAGCCACTATGAAATTTTATTGGGACAAATTTGTAATTTTTATTTATTTTTTTTAATCTGAGGAAGCAGTCCTAGATTGTTAAATGCAAGAGCACTGAAAGCAAGAGGTCGTAAAGCGGTACTGATAAAAACAGACATTAAAAACTTGGTTGTAAGATAAATTCAGTAGAAATAAAAGGGTATTACAGATATTATTTCTTGTAGTTCTTTATAAAGTCTTTTATGATGAAATTCATTCCAAGCTTCCTTTAAATGAAACACATCCATTTCAGGGATTAGTTTTTATTATGTTACTGTGGCAAAATCCATGCATGCAGACTTATTTTTAACTATAATAACTTAGGTTAGGAAAGTTTCTGAGCTGAACTGGGTAAAACAGGTTTTTCACAGGGGACAGTTGCAGTTGAGGCATTTAGTGCTTGAGATCCACTGGCACTTGTTGGACCTGCCTTGGGAAGCTCCCTAATTATAGACTAGACTGGACTTCTACTAGAGGTGGTTTGTTGCCTGTTCTTGCTACACAGATCTCTATTCCTGAAATGTTAATATGGATAGATTGAAATATTTATATGTGAGATCCCATGATAAGGAATGTGTAGTAGTGAGATTATAAAATTGGTTTTCTTGTAAGTACAGAGTGGCACCTCAAGAGCCTCTGTTAGAAGAAAGTGGTTACAGGATGACTGTGATTGGATCTCCAGGAGCACAAATTATTTTGACTGATACTTAACACAGCTTTTAATAAAGCCCTTCTGAAGGGAAAATTAACTGGATTGATCTAAATACAGTAAAAGAAACTATCTCACTGTGATGAATGGGTTGCTGGGTGATCACTGTTTTCACCCAAGCAGTGTGACACACTCTTCTGGACATAAAAAAAATTACCTTTAAAGGGAACCAAACAAGTCAGAAACTGCATAAAAGTGAGAAGATAAAATAAGGTAGTGAAAAAAAGAGAGTATAACATTTCTCAGAAAAGCTCTGAAAAATTTCATCAGAATGGAAATTCGTTCATCAGTAATAATTCTGATGAAACCTGTCATTTAGTGGCTTTTCATTGAAAGGCAGGAAGAATTTCCCGCAGTGGTTTTGATGGAAGTCAGTGTCTCACTGCTCCTCTGTGTGGCTTCAATTAAATCTAAATAAAGGAAAAAGCAAAGAGCTGACAGGCTGGACCTGGCTCAAGAGAAGCCACAGAACTGAGCAGATCCAAACACTCTTCATCTTATTTCCTAACTGCAGAGGCTGCAGAAAAATTATTTCTGTGATGAGAGACATGTTCTGAACATGTCATTGACCTGATTGTTATCCCTCATTGTGTCCTGCTGGGACACATCTATTTGTGGAAAATCTGATCCAGCAGTTCCTGGTGGTTGGTTGAGAGATAGGAGGTATCAGGACATGCAAGATGCCCAAGAACCTTCCACTTGTGTGCTCAGTGCTCAGTAGCTCTGTCTTTTTGTCCACAGGCCCCACAGTATCAGAATTAGCTGTGATAGGAGAGGTTGGTCAGAACATAACTGTGCCCTGCTTCTACCGAGTCCAGAGCAGTCACGACATCACATCCATGTGCTGGGGCCGGGACAGCTGCCCTAATTCAAAGTGTTATCGCACCATTATCTGGACAGATGGATGGAAGGTGACAGAGCAGCACAGCAGCAGGTATCTCTTGCAAGGGAACCTGCAGGAGGGCGATGTGTCCCTCACAATTGTGAATGCTGAGGAAGGAGACAGTGGGACATACTGCTGCCGTGTGGAGCTCGCGGGGTGGTTCAACGACCAAAAAACTAATCACAAGGTTGTGATAACGAAAGGTGAGTGCAGAGGCCTGCTCTTCTCTGTGTACCGTCATGGTAAATCTGCTCTTGGGTCTGGATTTCTAATTTTTACAATCATCCATATGAGTGATCTTTAGGACCTTGAAGATCTGATGTGAGTGCTCTTTAAATTGAGCTGTCTTTGGCAATGCTGTTATCCCAGTGCAGTCACTGCAATTAAAAAAAAAAAGGGACATAGTGCTTTGTGCTAGTCTACTGGGTGTTCTTAGAAACACTGAAGAATTTAAGAGAAAGAGCAGCATAGAATATTTAATTCATGCAAAGCCTTATCGTTGCATTCTTTTCATAGAAAGCTGTGTTTGATTTTCCCTGTTTGATTCTAGAGTAAAGCCCAGGGACACAAAATTGGTATAGAGAAGTTTTTTTATCAAGTCTTCCTTTGATTTTTAGTTTTTCTCTTGCCTGTGAAAAGCATCATAATATATGGAACAAAAGGCTTACAGATGTACTTGTGTAGCTGGTCTTACCAAATTTTTATTGTAGATGCACTGCCTCTTTTTCATTATATAAATGCCCACTAATGTTAATTGTAACATTGTTGATTTTGTTTTATTTTTTAACATCAGCTAGGATCTCTACTGTACGTCCTCACACTTACACCTCTGAACAGACATCAGGTAACTTTTATCCAAGTATTAGTCTCAATAGCATATATAAACTATATTGCAAATGGGGATCTTAGGAAGGAAGAAAAATTATGATCTTGGCTAAAATTTACTAAACATTACCTTAGAACCAGAAATCAGAACTTGGATTTAAATTCTGCCTGATATTATATAGAAAATCCAACAGAAGGAAGCTTGCTTCCAGGTATGATGCTTAAATAGGTGTTTTAGTGGTGCTGCAACCTTTGCTTTTATTGTGGTTGTTGTTTTTGTTTGCTGGGGTTTTTTTTGTGGTATATAGTCTCACCTCCTCTTCTAGAAATGCATCCCATGAACAGTAAAACACAACTGTTTAGGAGTTGTGCTTACTGTTTAATCAGTTTATTTCTTGCTCTGTAATATAGAACTCTTTTGTTGGACTAGCTCCAAAGTGTATCTAAATCTGGAGCCTGCCTCTACTAGCAGTCAAGAGCAGATGATAAGGAGGGTCATAGAAACAGGGCAGTAATTTTGATCCAGTTCTGAAGTATTCTTCTACCCTGGTGTACGATGTATCTCAGGGTGCCCACGTCCTCTGTAGCCTGTGAATATTTAATAACATGAGGTCACTCATTGTAGTGGAAGAGACAGTGCACAGCTGTTACTCACTTGGTTTCTCCATTCTTCTCACAAGTGGATAAACTTCTATCATGTACCCACTCAGCTGCATCTTTTTCAGGCTGAAGAAGACACCTTTAGTTTTCAGTACACAAGAGAACACTCATGGTGTAACAATGGCTTATTCTCTTCATTCTGGAAGAAAAGTCAAGGATGCCATTTGTATTTCTCCCTCTATTTTGAATGTTTCCACCTAAGCAACTCTAAATTATTTTTAAAATTATTGCATTTCCTTTATGGAAGAAGAAGTGAAAATTTTCTCAGGCTGGTTCTATTCTAGTTGCAAGTAACATGGATTCCCATCATAGAACTCATGGGTTTTCTTAACCCTGTGACATATTCCTTAGCTGATGGTGGAACAATGTTTTAAATTTTCAGAATATAAGTTAGTATGTGCATGTTCTCATAGAGGGAGACTGGAAAAAGCAGTTGGCTGTGTGCCTCTGATGTAGAAATACAACAGAGCCTGCAACAGAGGAGAATAGTGAAGCCAATGATTGTGTCCCCTACAAAATAAAGCTTCTGGGATAAGGGTAACAATTTAAAACACCGAGGCAACCAGCTGGTATTGTCATAGAATGAACAAGAGATTTTGTTTTCATGCAGTTTTTATGTCATCTGAAACTGAGACAGGTTATAGAGAAGACAGAAGTTTGTAGCTCGTAATTTTAAATATTCCAAACAGTTTTGCTCTGGGAAATTACCTCAAAATATGCTGTAGGTCCTTATGCAAATGTAGCACATTTTGATCAGTCTGTTTACTGTACAGCTGTCTGGGACTTTAAACTGTCACTTGCTTTCTGTGACTCTGCATCAGTTACTGTTTCAAGGCCCTGAAACCTTCATCAGTTTTCACTAGATAACATAAGTCTGCTTTAGGCATCATTTTTAGTTCAAGGTCTGGTTGACAGGGGCATTGAGCAACCTGGTCTAGTGGAAGGTGTCCCTGCACATGGCAGGAAGATTGGAACTAGATGGTCTGTAATGTCCCTTTCAACCCAAACCCTTCTATGACTGTATGATCCACTGTCTCTTGGCTCCAAAACCAGATGCCTACCTTGGTAACTCCTCCCCAGTGTGCATACTGGGAGAGCCAAGTGTTTCCTGGAAGGAATTCAAAGCTCTGAAAAGGGCAGCAGAAGCTCCAATATTCAGAGTTTTGTGCTGCCCTCTGAAGGCACCAACCTGTTTATGATATGCAGAGCCCAGGCTAATGACAGACACTTAATGTCAGTGGTCCCAAGTCAGCAGTACAGATTCCTTTGTGCCGAGGCAGAACTGTTCTCTGTGCAAGTAATGTGTTTGTCTTGCCTTTGCTCAGCTCCTGGTAGCACCAGTGAATCCCCCATTACCGTCACAGGAACATGGCCATCGGTTTCTGCTTCAGAAGCTCCTCAGACTGTAAGCATCTCCTTTGCTGTAGCATGCCTAGACAGAGGGGATAGACCTAAGAGTTATTGGGTCATCCCTTCAGGTCACTTGCACTGCTTTTGTTTGATTGCAACAGAATATTTTTTGTAGTCTGCATGTTTAGTGTTTATGAAAGAGTGCTTATTAGTAAAGAGGGTTAAAAAAAACCCTGCTTAGTAGACATAAAGTACTTCCTATTAATGGAGGAAGAGCTTTAGCAACATCTATATTGCCTTTCAGGCCTCTGTTCCTTGCTCAGGCACATCAGACTGCTCACATGTGACTGCAAACGTGCAGGTATGGCAGGATGTGGGGAAGAGTGGAACTTGGACCACCTGAAAGAACAGGGATGCCCTGCATTCCCTGTACAGTGGAGTTCAAGCAAGCAGCTCTGTCTGTCTTGCTGAGTTCTCCAGCATGTACTACAGGGTGATAGGCTGGAACATTGCCCAATTTTATCAGGAAGACAAGACAGCCAAGCCAACCTTCGGGAAGGCCTGTACCACCAGGCATTGTGTGCTGTGGGAGTTCATACTGCTGCATGTGCAGGATGCAAGTCATACTGTGCTTCAGTGTCTTTTCAGGCCTGAGATGTCAGTGACAGGGTAGATGCTAATAGCTGGCTTCANCAAAGAATTGCTTAGGTTTGTCCAATCACAGCTGTGGCAGATGCCACATGTCTCTCAATTTAGGGCAGAGATCTGAGGTCTCTGGATTCCTCACTCGGTCCCTGTGCTGTGGCTGCTCACTCAGCTCTCCCCATTGGCCACTGGGGCCCAGAACAGCAAGGTGTGAATGTGGCCTCCTCATTTTGTGTCTTGGACTCTCTAGCAGCCAGTCAAGCCAGGGTGTGGTGAGGAGATGTGTGATACAAACCCGCTTCTCCTGCCCTGCTCATTTCCTCCTATCCATTCCTCGGTTCCCTGTCCCAGTTCCTTCCTGGGAGGGGCACTGGTTTTGGGTTACTATATCAAATTTTATTTTTTTTTGCCAGCCTTTCTGCAGAAAGGTCTTGGTCCAAGCCTTATGAATTAGATTCCCATGGAAATACTGAGAGTTTCCTATACTGAAAATGTCTGCTTAAAGTTCCCTTATTTAGTTTCTTACATTTGAATTTATTTTTAAACACGCTACTTTACTTGCTACTAATGGTTTAAATGGTTCTAATGGTTCTAATGTTTTCTTTCTTTTTGTTTTTCCCTTTATTTTCATTCTGAATGGTCCTTAGAATATTTTTACAACACAAAGAAGACAGGTGACTTTGCAAGGTAAGTATTCTGTTCCTGCTTTTGCTAAGAGGACAAATGATGTTGCAGAAAGAAAATGTTAGTATGCTGACCACTCCACCACATAATTTGACTTTCTGTTTTAATCTCTAGTTAACAGAAAACATTACAAGAAGAAACTAATAAATCTTGCTACTTTTCATTACTTAGCAAGCAAAAATGAGTAATAACTGTCAGTTCATTGCATTAGGGAGAATGCAAACCTAAAGTGTTGTCTCATAAGTGGGAAGGTGATTCATTATCAGTCATGATTAAAGAAGTGTTTTTGCATGTTTCACTTTTTCCAGTGATCTGCTTGGTCTGCTATTCTGTGGTTTTATTGTCTGTGTTTAACACCATAGTTTTTGCTCTTTTGTGCAGCTTCATTGCATTTCAGAGGCCACAAGGTGTGGAGAATCATAGTGCCCTGGAAGATGAGATCCATGCAGAGGAAAATGTTTATATCATACACTAAGGACTGTATTCATGCTTGCTTGTGTCATCGCTGGGACTATAAATAGTTTGCAAAATGTTAGCTGCTCCCTCTGCTCAGCAGCTGAATGTGATTGCACTACTGAAGCATTATTCACATCATTCTAATAAAACAAATAAAAGCTACAATTCTAATTAAAATCTTTGTCAGCCTGTTCCAGAAACAGAAACCCTACTGTCTTGAGCGGAAACTTCCATTTCCTAACGAAAGTTACTGTTATATTTATTATCTGCTTCAAATTCTCACTTCCTTTATGGAAAAAAGAGGAAGTGCCAAAAGGGCAGAATTGTCTTCGCTGTGGGTTCTATCTGCCACCTACTACAAAGTCTGTATTATCAGAGGGCAGAAGCAATCTCATAGCTGCCGTGACAAAGATGCCACATGAGAAAACTTACTAGTATTTAATATATACTGAGTAGTAATTAATGTGGCTTTCTCCTTGGGCCTACCTCTACCTTGAGAAGTCCTTGGGGTGAAAAGTCTCATTTCCAGGCATCTAAAACAACTGAACAAAAACCACCTACTTTGTAATGTTAATTAATTTCTTAGATTATGGAGAAGTCATGGACAGTGCACAAAATATTGTCTAGAAGTTGGCCCTGCCTTCACTCCCTAGATACTGAACAAGTAATTCACAAGGATGCTGAATATATTTGATGGATTTTAGCCTGTAAATGGGGAGTATCTGTGGTCTGATGTCTTTTCTCCATTGCTCTTCAGTTACTGATGTGCCACAGCTTTTATGCTCTGCAAAACTGAACTTTGGTTTACTTTAAATAAAAAAATGGAGGCAGTATGAGTCAACCCTTTAAGCATCATTAAGCAGGAGACACAACACCCAAATCATCTTTAAGGGGAAGAATAATTTTCACCAATTGTTTTTAATAACACATTTTAAATAGAGGCTAGGGACTTCCTGAAAGAGCAGAAAAGTGGCACAGGCAGGAGAGAGAACAACTCTTGCCAAATACTGGTCAGTACACATTTTGCCTGAAGCCTGTCCCAAGCAGCAGTGTGGAATTACCTAATGCAGACACCGCTGTCATTGTGAAGACTCAAGAGATGTACCACAAACTTTCTATTATTGAGTTAAATTTCAACTCCAAAATCATTTTCATCTATGCAACGAGGCATAAAGGTGCAATAATAAAATCAGTAGGTATTTATGTCAACAACTGAGACACTTGAGGCCACGGTCTGGTTGTGTTGAAGGCGAAGCCAGGATCCCTCTCCTAGCTGGTAGAAGAGGAGAGTTGTTCCCAGAGAGTCCTGGAGAGCCTGGCTAAGGTGGGACCTTGCAGATGAGTGTGCTTGCTCACAGAGGAGGGAAAATCTCATCTTGTTGAGGAAAGAAGAAAGAAATGGAAAGCAAATTGGGTCAGGTGACTGGTGTGCTTTGTATTTCACTCGTGATGTGTGGTCTCTTGGGGCTGTCTGCTGCAGCAGGACTAAAAGGTTGAAAATGTGGAGGTGGATTCATGGCTGACTGAAGAGCTCCATGACAGAACATGGAGATTACTGATCCCAGGGCCAGGAAAATCGATGGACAAAACCAGCTCCGTTCTCTCCTGTCGTCATGTCATGTGTAGCTTTGTATAAGGACTTGCTGGTGTTAGACTGTATTTGCATATGACTATTAATTACTAACCTAAAATTACTGCCTCTGCTGCAGACATTGCTTTCCTTCTGCCTGGCAGAGCGTGTTACTGCTGTGGGCTCTAGCCCATGACTGGAGCNATTTCTTACATCAGCGAGTTTTCAATGTAAAATAAAGTTCTAGAATATCTGATAACCCAAATCTTTAATAAAGTCTCCTTTCTGCTGTGCAGTTACTTGGTAAAAATAGACTTGGCAGAGTTTGTGTGGAGCAAAATCTTTGCAATATAGTACACACAAATCTATTCAGGCTCCCTGTGCTTTTTCATTACTTCCACTCGTGTCAGTGGATCTTGGAACAGGCATTTCAAAATGAGTCCCAGAGATAAGCAGGTGGTACTTGGAACCTGTTCACACATTAAGAGATTGTCCAGCTGCACAAACTGGCTTTGAGCTGACGAGGCTGACGAGCTGCAAACTGATTTTTTTTTGGGACAACTCTCTGCCTTTCATTTTCTGGCTTCAAGGAGCCACTAGATAGCAGTACAGAAGCAGAAAGCAAGCCATGTTTTTCTAGTTTTTCCCAGCACACTTGGAATTTGGGTGGCCTTTTTCAATGCACTCTGCTGCATTTAGCCCAGTCATGCTATAACAAAGCTGATATGATGCTGTTGTTCATCCTGTTCCTTCCTTAGTTGCCTGCAACATACTGTCCAATTCTGTTTGGACAAGATTCATGGAAATTTGTTGCTGAATAAAGACCCAAATTTATGGCCCATGTGAGATTGAGCTCCTCCCTGCACTGGCATCAGCTGGACATCAGCTCGCAGCCACTGTTTGGTGGTGAGTAATGGGAGAAATGAAAATCGTGTCAGGAAAAAAGTCTCCAGGATATTGGATGCACCAGATTTTATTACTTGTGTTCCCAGAGCAGCTGGGGCTGTGTGTAAATGATGTTGTATGAACTGTACCTGATAGAATATAGCAAATTAGGTGTTTTACTGATTGCCTTTACTGCCAAAATTTTATTTGCCTTTTTCAATGCTAGCAGGGAGAAGAGCAATGTTTTCATGGGCTTGACTACTCATGATAAGCCCAAAATCTCATTACTAAAGGTGTAATGCCTGGTTAGAAGTCCATCCCTTTTTTCATTTGAACTTGGAATTACACTCCCGTTTGCACTGTGCTACATTTATTTGCACAGAATTTTGTCTATCTGCAATTCCTCATTCCTGACCTTAACGTCCTGAATTACTTTTACTTTAAAATTCAGCTTTTCCAGAGAACTTCCTTATGAATTGGGTAGAAATTGAAAAAAGAAAAAAGTCAGAAATAGTGAAAAATATTTCCTGAAGATGATGTTGCAGATCTTTGGGAAGGATGTGGTTTTGGCAAGAAGACATTTGTGAGACTTCCTCCAAGGCTGTCTTTGCAAATAGGAAATGTGAAGCTGGGGAAAGAGATGGGTCTTCAAGCAGGGGAAAGGAGAGATTAAGCAAATGTAAGTGAAGACAAAGTCAGAGGTGGAGACTGCCAAATGTTTAGGATTGTGAGAGCACAGGGTATGTTCTTTTTACTCAGCATTGTGGAACAGTACTGGACCTCAAGAGTTTTATGGAAAGGCAAAACAAATAGAATATTGGAGTTTCTGGTGATAGAATCATGCTGAATGCCTTGGAAGAGGAAAGAATAGGATGGCCTGTTTCAGTGTTTGACCACCCTCTTGCTAAAGAAATGCTTCTCCATGTCCAGTTTAAACATCCCCTGCTGGAAAGCTTGTAATCATTCCCATGTGTCCTGTCACTGGATATCAAGGGGAAAAGATCAGTACTTCCCTGTTCATATCCTCTCTTTAGGAAGCTGCAAAGAGCTGTGAGATCACCCCTCAGCCTCCTTTTCTCCAAACTAGGGACACCCAGAGTCCTCAGCTGCTCCTCACAGGACGTGCCTTCCAGCCCTGGCCCCTGCTCTGTTGGCGTCCTCTGGGTGCATTCATGTACTGGAATGTCCTTTCTAAATTGTGGGGCACAGAACTGCACACAGTGCTCACACTGAGGCTGCACCAGTGCTGAGTAAAGCAGGAGATCCCCTCTTTTGACCAGTTCCTATCCGGAAGTGTAGGAAAGAAACAGTTGCAGTTTGTAAAATCTGGAAATGGAGAAATGAGACTTCAGTGGGGTCACTCAGCGTCTCTGGAAAGGATAAGATCTACTGTTCTCTTCTTCCATTTGTTGCCCCAGAGTCTCTGTCAACTAAAATGTCACATTCTGTGCTGTTTCACTGGATTATGATACAGATCTTTATAGGTGAGTCTTCACGTGCTTTTTGTGTGCTTTCTCAGAAAACAAAAATTTTGTAAAATGAAAAGCAGCAACACTTGTGAAAACAAACCAGTGAAAAAGATCATAATTGTATATAGAACTTAATAAGTTTTCTTGATTTACTGAGTTAATACTGATTGAGGTTTGTTTTTTTCGCTTTTTAAAAATGTATGCAGTTTCCTGTGTGTATAGGCTTGGTTAGTTTCCTTGTTCTTTTCCCTTGTAGAGCTCCTTAAGGATGAGAAGGGCTTTTTGTTACCTCCTCTTTAACTTGGCTCAGTGCTGAGAATGAGTTGCCTTGAGACTCAGTGGCCACTGAAATGCTTCTTTTCTGTTTATCAGTCATATCCTCTGCAATTTCACCAGTACAGAATCTTCAGTAAGAAATAATAATAATGAAAAGAATTGATAGGGCAAAAATGCCAAATATCTTCTGTAAATTAGGAAAATTATTTCAGAAATAGATCAAGGGGAAAAAAAAATTCTTTTCCAACCAGTTGTCTTGGCTGGAGGACAAGTTTGGTTTTGGTATGCTTTTGTCCATCCACTGACCAGTCTGTGGGAAGACCACTACAAGAGCAACTATTGAAGTTACTGCTTAAAGCCAACTGTCACTGAGGGTGGGTTCAAGAGAGACTGTGTAAAAATACATATATACCTGTATGTTCTGAACAATTGTCAATACCCCTTTCTATTTTGGATGGTATATTAAACATTTGGAGCTCATTTCTCTCTTATTGATGAAAGATGTGGAGTGACAAACCTCACAGACATCAGTGAGACCATCCAGTCAGAGCTGATGTTCAAGGTGCCTTGGGTCAAATCTCAATGCCTGGAGGGTCACTGCCACGAAGAAGGGCAGAATTCCTCTCACATTAAGACCAGGGTGCTGCAATGTAACAGTTTAAGGAACCTCCTTATTCCCAAGTCTTTCATTAATCCTATTTATTATTTCCTTTGGAAAAAGTGTCTGTGGAAGAGGCTTTAGCTGAAAAGTAAATTGTTTCATCCTTGTAAAGGTTCATATTGTCGAATCCAGGTTGCTGCAGTATTGAAGCTTTCCACATCAACCTGCAGTGCAGGCAGATGTTGGTGACAATAGCTCACAGAAATTGAAAGAGGATTTGAAACTGCAAAACCTGTAACTTCCTAGCACAAATGCTAGTGGGAAACTGCACTGGAGACACTCTGGTGCCTTGTATCTTCTTCTTTTAATTTATTTACTTAGTTGTTTATTTACTAAGTTCAGGGCTCTGCTTCTTCCAAAGAGAGGAGCAGGCAAATTTTCTTTTCATTGTACTGAGCGGATCTGGGCTGAAATAAGAGCAGAAGATGAATCCATGTATCCTCAAGAAGCAACAATTTTAGCTGGTTTTGCTACAAACATATTGTTGGAGTGACTTGAAAATACGTGTTAAGCTACTCAGTGACTAACTCCTTCCTTCCATAGAAATACTTTCAAGGTCAACTGGATGTTTTGTTCTGTCATCAGAGAAAGAGACTGTTTTCTCTGTTTTTCTGGAACAAGGCAAACAAGCCTACCCTTTCAAAGGACTAAAACAGGCCACCATCTTGCAAAACCTTATCCTTTATCCAGGAATCCAGTTTCTGGCATATCCTACCTTCATTTCACTGTAAAAGCTTCTGCCCTTCACACCATATTGCAAGTTGTTTTGTGTGCCTCTATTCTTTTAGCATTTGGAGCTGTGGAAACCTGAACAAGTTGGCTTATCTTGTCAATGGGATAAGCAATAATGAATCTGAAATGTCATCCCAATAACAAGCCATGAGGCAGCCTGCCACAGACTAAAACCTCACCTAGGGAATAGTCCATTAAAGACAAAATAAAAGAGACATGGACACAGTTGGAAGCATCTGTTTGCTATCTGGGAGTCATGCCAAAATGGAAAGGCATTCAAACAGCTGGTAAAAGAGAAATGTTTGGCAAATCAGGGCCAAAGCTGGTGATACTAGTGGCACCAGAAACTGTAAGTCCTCTTTGAGGAAAGAAAGCCGGCCATGAGAGATCAGATCTGCGGGATGATCCTCTTGCTGCAGCAGAGGATGGGTCTGGTTGCTCCCCAGGTCGTTCAGTTCCTGCTCCACCATAAATGAAGTATAACATAGGGACAAAAGGCACAAGGTAGGAGGACTCACACAGGCTAGATGAATGTAAACCAAAATAGATTTATTCCTCTATGGGAACCTGTTTTGTAGAGTGCCTTTTGTGAAGAAGAAATCTCTTCTGGGGCAGTCAGGGAGCTGCATAGATAGACAGTTAAGAGGGAAAATGTAGCAGATATTCAAACCAGATGCCAAGGTAAATATTGGCTGCTCATTAAGAGTAAAAAGACAAGGATAATGTGTATATGCTCTTTTTAACACCAGAATAACACTAGCAGCTAAAGCTTCTGTGTATGCAGTGCTACTTAAGGTAAGTGTGAGAGCTGGCAGAGTTTGCTCAGCACACTTCTTGAGAACAGGTTCCCATGGACTCCTCTGCCAGCTTAATTAGGCCCTAATTTCACACATGAAGAGATATTTTGGACCCTGCTTTTGAGACTGTCAATGAAAGACAACTGTGACAGCGTTTCTTTTTTGAAGGAGATGACGGTGGGCTGAGGGAACCAGATGTCTTTCACAACATGTTTCTCTGCTCCTTTCAAACACCCTCTTGGAGGAGGTTTAGGAGAGGAGATGGGATGGAAGCAGAGTTCCCAAAATCGACTTGCATAGGTCCAGTTTGTGCTCAGGCTGCCAGTGAAGACCTCAGCTTCACTCCCCACATGTCTGATTTGAGGGATGTAATTCATGAGCCTGCTAGAGGCAGCTGGCTGAGGCCAGAGCATGGAGCCCTCCAGCAGCTCCTGGCTGTTGCCTGTAGTGCCTCAGGCCATGAGCTGCCCCAGGCTCCAGAAGTCTTGGGGGATCAGTAGCATAGCCTGCCTGCAGGCAGGAGTGTTTCTTCACCTGCCTCGTTGTGTTGTGTAGGTAGAGTCATTCACTGGAGAATGACAGCACTCACCTTTCCTTGTTCTCCCTTGACAGCACACACGGAATCCAAAACTGTTGTTAGAGGAGTAATGGGGGAACCTGTTAGGCTGCCTTGCAACTACAAGGTGACACAGCGTAATGACATCTCTGATATGTGCTGGGGCAGAGGCCCGTGCCCAAATTCAAAGTGCACGAACACGATTTTGGACACCACTGGAAGTACGGTGAGATTCAGAAAATCTCAAAGATACAACCTCTGGGACTCTGTCTCCTCTGGAGATGTGTCTCTCACGATTGAGAGGGTGAAGGCGGAAGATGCAGGAATATACTGCTGCCGTGTAGAGATTCCGGGATGGTTCAATGACATCAAGCAGAACATACATCTGGAGGTGGCCAGAGGTGAGTCTGGGGACACTGGTGATACAGCCAGCAGGGAGAAACCTCTTACTGGATAGTGAAAAATGGAGCTTTTGTGTGTTTTGTTTGTTTGTTTTGGCCAGAAGTGTTTTTCCTAAATTATGCAGTTTTCAAGGCAGATCTACAACCAGTTGCCAATTTAAGTCACATTCAATGTGCAGTTTAGATGAAAAAATAATTTTTACCCCTTTTTTTGCCTTTCAAATGAAATATTTCATTTCTCATTGTGTAACTGTATTTGACTTCTGACTTTTTAAAAGATGATGGAATTAAAAAAGGTATTTATAATTTGAAGAACCCTTGCAATAAAATTCATTTTTATTCGGGGTTCACCCTAACATTGAAAAGACTTTTGTTTCATTCATGTCATAAGGAGACCCACTGTGATGACCCACCCTCAAGGGTTCTTCCTTCCCCTTAAGGGTGGGTTGTCACACCCACATATTTGGAAATTTTGTCTCAGTCTTGAAGGACTTCTTCCCCTTCCTATAATTTTTCTGAGCTGCAGGATAAAGCAAGGTCTTATACAGAAAAAAAAAAGATGGTACCCACCCTCCTCGCTGCAGAAGGACAATGTTTTTTATGTGTGAAATTGGTGCACGCAGCATGTTTGTTTGTCTGTTGTAAGAAATAAAAAAGGAGAGTGAATGAAAAGTGCTTCAATCGCATGTCTATCCCTGAGCTCAAGGGCTACAGTGTCCACTAAAAAAAGGGCCAGTTGCAAAGATTAGCAACAAGCCTGTAGCTGAAAAATCAAGCTATTTTATGTATTTTATTTTTATGAGGACATTGAAAACCAAAATCACAAAATGTGCAGGTTTTGAGTTCTACCATGCAAAACTCTGGCCCTTCCATTTCTATAAGAGGGTCAAGGAGGGGGTGCTTGAGAACTAAAAAAAAAAAAAAAAAAAAAAAAAAAAACTTGGGGTTTTTCTCATGGGGGTTTTTTTTTTTTCAAAAAAAAAAA
>VYZS01010803.1:26384-37479 GCA_013400695.1 Neodrepanis coruscans | reverse complement strand
AAAAAAAAAAAAAAAAAAGCAAAATCTGTGGATTTCTCTGACTGGTCATGTCTTCTGCTAATGAAAAAAGCTTTCTGAGTAGGGACTCTTCCACCTTTATTCTCAGTAGTTTAGCAGCTACATAATTTTCATTAATTTCTTCATTGGCTTCCCTCAGGGCTGGTCGTGAGTGCTCTGATCTGGCTTTTCTCTTGGCTATGTTCTTTCCATGCAGCCCCTCCAGTGATGACCACCACCACAAGAAAGGCTCCTGTTTCTCCCAAACGTTTTAGAGAAACAACTTTTGCTCCTCAAGCAACCTCTGGTCTCCAGCCAACAGCACAGACTGCTCTCCTGAAAACTACAACCGCTGAGTCTTCAGCCATAACCACACTGGAGACAATTTCTCCTCCAGCAATTGCTGTGACAACAAATATTTTTCCAGCAACTATGGTGACAATGGATTTTCCAATGAGCTCCACTGAAGGTGACACGTCCTGCTTCACAGAGTTTGTCCCTCTTCCTGGAAGTACAGAGGGTAATCAGCACAAATCTTTTTCTTCTTCTGTGTTGTAGAGATGGTCAGTATTAGCCTGATAGAGGCATTTTGGAGAAAACTTCCCAGGTACAAATATAAGTATTTGGAGAGTATCTATGGTGTCTTAAGTGGGTTTAAGGAAATACAGGTCAGGTGTTGTAGATGATGCAAAACTGGCATGAACAGCCAAGACAACAGGGGATCAGACTTTGTTCAGAGGAGTTTTAACAGTCTGGAGAGATAATATGACAGAAACCTCATGAAGTACAACAGAAATAAGTGTAATGTCCAGATCCTGGGGTGGAGTAAGAGAGATTCACTTAACAGTGCACTTATTTTTTTCTTGATATGGGAAAGACAATTGAAAGGGTCTGTTGAAAAGGCAAGTTTAGAGTATGTTCTGCTTGAACAATAAAGTCAATGAGAATTCAAAACATGTTTAAAATTGAGTATTTACCTTTTTATCTCATATGAAGGCTGCTGCTATTATTAGTTATCAGAGCGACCTGTTTCCATTCTAACCATTCCTAGGTCGCTACTTTATCCTCCTTAGTGTTTTTTTTTTAACGTGGATTGATGTCTGCACAATTTTGACAGCTATATGAAGACTATCCTAATCAGTAATCTTTATAAGCATTACATTTTACTTTTTTTTTCAGTGACTACCGAATTCCCAAATATACTTCCAACTGCAGAGGGAAGTACAAGTGCTCACACTTCTGTCATGATGGAAGATGTGCCAACCACAGGTGAGTAGGATATATTGGAAGGTCAGAAGTTGCTTGTTCAGAGAAATTAAGAAGTTGGCTTAAATAAAAGTAGAGTGTTCTTACGAGTGTACCAAATACATTCTGATAGTTATTCATTGCATCTGGCAGTAAGAAGTATCTTGGGTCCACACAGAAATTGTTTGAAATCAGGATGTAACACCACCTGAGAAAAACATGTTTTTATGCCTCCAAAGGAAGTAGATTTTGAGGCACTGACTAGTATTGGGTACCTCAGGTCTGAAAGAAGTTGAAAACTGAATTTTTTTCAACATCCAAGCTGAAATCTCAGATATCTGGTTTGTTACCAGTGTGAGCTCTTTGAGCTTTCCATTTTAAATCCTTCCTGAATGTTGGGAGCTCTGAACCTTATGGAAAATATTCAGCCACACGTATACAAGATCACACCATATCAGAGAAATGAACAAACTTACATGAAGTTTGCACTTCATGACTCTCAGTCAAGTATTCAAATAGAATGGCAAAAGTTATTCAGGTCCAATAGTCTGCTCACCAGATGCCCTCAAATGAGGACCTAAAAAAGAACAAACTTCAAGGATGACATTTATTTGGCCTTTTAGTTTCAGTAAGTGCCAAAAATCTTGTAATTTTTAAAGCCACAGCATTTAGATTTTTTCAGGTCTCCTTTTGTTAGCCCTAAAGACTTAGAGCAGAAATAGTGTTCCTTAATGCCCCTGGAGAGGCCCACAAAAGAGGCTAAATTGGTCTCCTGAGCATTTGTGAGGGTTTCTCACTCCTGTCTCATTTGTTTTCCTTCTGTTATAGAACTGGTTAATGCCTGTATTCTGCAATAGTAAATAGAAAGTTTTGCAAAGGGTCTTAGCTCTGGGACTCTTGGGGCAACTTAAGTTGTGACTGTGGGTTAGAAAGAGCCACCACAAATGTAATAACAGCAGAAAATATACCATGATGTGAGTCATACACACCCTGAACCCATGCAAAAAATTGTGTCAAACTGTCACAAGGTGTGAAAATGCTACAGCACAATTAACTGTCTAATAAGAGTCATATGCCAAATTCAGTTCTTCACTCAATCTCCTTTTCCTCTGTGAAATAATGCACCAAATAGACCAACCTCAGTCCTACTGTAGAATAAGGGAAGGCTAACTTGTTGCTGAACACTATATTGATGTTAGCACAGTGGGAGAGAAACCCATGGTTGACAGTCCTCCATCTTCAAGCACAATTCTTGACAGATAGGTTGGGTTAGCTGGGGAGGATGGTTCCTGCTGATCAGGTTCTGATTTTTCTTCTGCCTTCAGTTGCTTTCCCCTACCAACAACCCTGACAGTACCAGACACACATCAGACCCCCAAAAAATTCTTCATCTTTGAAGTATGAAAGTGAGCAGCTATAGCTGCCCCCATCAGCCAGGCTGTAGCATATTGCCACAAAGTTTAACTTTGACTTGTGGGACCTGCATGTCATAGTGAGATCTGCACTTCTTGTGGATTTGGGGGTAGTTCTGCTGAACTACCGATCTCTTCTCTTCTGAGAGAGTGGAGTGTCATAAAATAGGTGTATGACAAAATGAAATGTTCAGATATCCCTGGAATTTTTAGCACTTCCTAGGGTTTTATTACCTCTATGAATTTAGCTGTAGTGTTTATTAGTCATGATCTCTTTTATACTCCTGTGCAAATTTCTAGCTACACTGGCATGCTTGTGAGCTACCCAAGCCTTGTCCATGTCTTTGACAAAATGCAAGCACATGGAGACACATCAACACAGCTCTCATAGGGAGCTGATCAGAACTGAGACGTCTGGGGCAGATTAGGTTAAAAAAGGTAAAAAAACCAAACCAAAACAAAACATCTTTTTTTTTCTAATGGGATTATATTTTGGAGAGAGACTGCAAGAGTATGTAGTGACTTGACAAGGGGAATGGCTTCACACGATCAGAGAGCAGCTTTAGATTAGATATTGGGAAAAAAATTCTTTACCATGAGAGTGGTGGACCACTGGCACAGGTTGCCCAGAGAAATTGTGGATGTTCCATCCCTGGAAGTGTTTAAGGCCATGTTGGATGGAGCTCTGAATAATCTGGTGTAGTGGGAGATGTCCCTGCCCATGGCAGAGGGTTGGAGCGAGATGATCTTTAAGGTCCTTTCCAACCCAAACCTTTCTATGATTCTGTGATCTGCGATCCCCTGATCTCCCTCATCTCTATGTGACATTCTGGGCGCCTCACATGTTCAGAGTTTCCTTTGGCTGTGGTCTTGGTCTGTTCTATACAGATGCCTTGGCAATGACTCATCTGGTCCCTGGTACGTTTTTCTCAGATGGAAGCTCTAGAGTTGTCAAACCTTCGAAAGCACTACTCATCACAGTCCTTCTACACATTAAGGCATGACCTAAGGCATAGGAGTTCTCCTTCATAGGATGTAAGCCAAGGTTTTGTTTTATTAAACAGAATTACTCCTCTGTTTCTAAGGTGCTGTTAAACATTGGGTGGTTCCTGTGACAGATTGAGTGCCCCAAATACTAAAATACTTCAGTACCTTGCAGTATGAGGTTATGATGATCCAAAGCTCAAGCCTAGATTAACTTCTGTGTCTTTAAATTTGCTACAGGAAGTAATAGAGTCGGATCATAGGGTAACAGCAGAAAAGTTTGCTGTGAGAGTTCTTGAGCATTCCTTTAGTTCACCCCTATTTCCAATGTTTAGAAGACTAGAAGTGAATTATTCTTAAAACCTGAGATAGAAAAAAAGAAAAAAGCATCATCTTCATAGAGCTTTCTTACATCTGTGGTAAGTTATCTGAACACAAAAATGTTTCCTGTGGTAATGCAGCTTTCAAAACCTGTAATCATCTAAGTGTGACCACATTTATACTGAGGCAGTTCCTTCTCTTAGATTTATGCCTTGTTTACTGCCTCTGCTGTCTATGACATCTAGTCATGTTACAGAAGTGAGAACTCCTTTGCAGCAGACAAGTTTTTGCCATCTTGCTTCATGGGCTGCCCTTTTCCTTGATGAAGACTGACATTTCCCAATAGCTTCCTTAGCTACCATTTGTGGTGGAAACTGGTTGTTCTCTTTTGGCTGCAAGGTGCTTTATTTCTCCTACTCAGGGTCAGATTTTGCCCTTCTCATCCTCCGAGAGTTCATTACTCCTTGACTGAAGCACTGACAGCCACAGTAGCTTTCACTCCTTCAGGTGACTGTGCCAGTAATAATTTCAATCTCTTTCATTTTCAGGGATTTCAGCAAATTCAGATGGCAAGGCTAAGAAACTTGAAGATAGCACTGATAAGGTAAAACTTCCTGTAAGTTTCAAGAGCATTTTAGTAGAAATCAGGAGGAAAACAGGACATACTAATGATTTTCAGTGTATTCATCCAAAAGGGACAGCTTTTGCAAACAGTAGCTCGAACTTTTGTTTAGAAGCCCAGGAACAATCTGCTCATCTTTCCAGTGGATAGAGCCAAAGCCTATGAACAGCCCATCTGGCTTGAACACTTCAGAAAAAACTCATCCCCCTGACACCCCTGTAAGAGAGGCATCTTTGGGATGTGACCAGGCAAAAGACAATTTAGGAGGGTGTTATACTTCCCCGTCTCTAATAAAGAAAAGGATGAGGGTGACTAAGCTCTTTCTTCTATTTTAGATGCCTTATTAAGAAGTGCATGTTAAGTGGGATGAATTTAGTTTCAGTATTTCAGAAGGAGATTTATTAAATATTGAACAGGTTGTTTATCATGATCCACTTGATGTGTCTTCTCCATATCTTGTACAGGCAAGCTCAGAAAAGCATTGCAAACTCCAGCCCAACGCAGAAAATTTGGTGCTCTGAGCCACTAGTGCAACCCCCTCCTGTGTGATAGCTCTGAAGTAAACATGCTGCTAAAGCCTTTTCAGTTATTCGCTTCTCTTTTCCAGTTTCCCAGCAGTACTGTTCTCATTGCCTGTGCCATAGGAGGGGCCATTCTTTTCCTATTGATGTTCTTGCTGTTTTGGAAATGTAAGTATCTTTAAGTATATCATTGACAAATTAATCTAATGCTGGCCAGATGCACGTCATTCAGAGTCTCTGGTTAATCTGGGAACTCTGCCGTGGCCCTTGTGACAGTGCTCTGATCATTTCATGGGGGTTGCTGCCCTTGCTCCTGCACTGTGTCACCATGAGGAGACTGGGGAGCATGAGCTAGTGGGGATGCAGCAGGAGAAAGCCTATGCAAAGAATCTTTTCCCTCGTGTATGGCAGGTCTGGCTCATCTTGCTGGCTCTTTATTGTGAAGTGGTACCATAGTCTCCTGGAATTGCTGCTAAAAGACATTGATGTAACTGAAATCAGAATGAGAACATTCCTTTCCTGCTTAGCCCACAGAAATTTTGCAACTTGCTATCATTGCTTCTGAACTCTTTTGATGGATACGTTAGAATTATAGATTTTGTTTTGCCTTTGTGACATTAATATTATTTTGCTTCTAGGTAAACACGTAAAGAAATTTATAATAAAAAGGTAATCCATTTTGTAATTTCCTATTAAAACTTCCAGTGTAATTTTTCTTAGAGACAGGAAGGTAATGTCCAGTGATTGTAATGGATATAGTACTGCTTGTGGTGCTGAGTACCAAAGTTGTATCACAAGGAGGCTTCAGATAATTTCACTCCAGAAAATCAAACAGTGGTTCCTGGATACTGCTTCTCTATGCCACTGTAGAACTTAGTGCTGTAGTGACTTCATCTTAAGGAAGTACATCATCTGCTTCATTTTTGATCAAATACCAGGGAATTGAATACCTGTACAGGTATAACTGATCAGTTCATGTCTTCTGGCTTACCCTGAAAAAAAGGATTTTCTGTGGAAAAACCACAGTGTAGTCCAGTATCATCCCTTTTCCAAAGACCAATAATTTTTCAAAGTTAGATGCTCCCTCACTGCATACTCCACATAGGGAATAAGGACTGGGGGCTGAGGAGAGACTCCTTTCTGTATCCTATGGTGGTTACCTTATAGCTGTCATTACAAGACCTGAACAGCCCTTTCCTATCCATTAGAAGAGTGCAAGCAAGGTAAATACTACTCTGGTATAAAAAGTAGGCTTTGCCGCATTGGACTCAGTAGCTTCAGGTTTCAATGGGAATTTGCCAATGTTACAAATAAAAAAGGATGCTCTGAAGCAGCAATGTCCTTTTGCCCCATCCATAGTGATCTATGCTTCTCACTGCAGTGTTGGACCACCAGAAGAGCATGAAAAAGTTTTCAGTGGCGCTGAAGGAGAAAACAACATTCTTTCCCTGTGAAGAACTCCTTATCACCTGTAGATGCCATGGAAAATAAAAAGGGCCTGCCTCATGCTGCAGATGCTTATGAGCCTTCAAAATATCAATGGGTATAAACCACAGGCCAAAGCTTCAACTCCAAAAATTTAAAATCTTTGTGCAAATTTTGCCATATTACCCTTTAAACTCATTGCATAGAGGACCTTATTTGAGAAGGGGCTTTATGCATTATTCATAGATGCTTCTGGCCTCTGCCTTCATACTAACATCATGTGGCACAATTGAATTTATTTTTCTCCATTTTTACTAATGCTTTTCCTTATATACCACTTATACAGTGAGGAACAGAAGAGAGAAGAAATCACATGGAAGGCTGTCTATCTTCAAATTGCCAAAAAGAAAGAAAGAAATCAAAGCCTATAGTTTTATAGGTTCTTGTTGCTTTCATATAATCAAGAGAAAAATTAGCTACAAGAATGCTGTGAATTTAAATCAAAAAATCTTGATTATTTAAGGCGTAGCAATATTGCCTGTGATTCAGCATGTTTGAATGACTCTTGGAGACTGTTAATAAACTTCATAATTTACCACTGGCACTTGTATTTTTTTATGCCACATCCTAAGGTATATGAACAGGAGTTAGTTATTTCCCAGGTTTTTAAATGAGTGGTGTGCTGTTTCATCTCTCCAAAGAAGTACTGCAGCATTTCCAGATGTGGAAAAATGGCCAGAAGACCAACTTGGAGGGAAATTTTTCTACCCTGCCCCCACAAACCCTCATACCACTCATTTCTAAATCCATTAGTGAAGAGGGACTGGCCATGGAAGTTGGGGGATATGCTGCAGAGCTCTTGTGTATCTCACTAATTCTGCTGCAGTGACTATGGAAATGGCATGGGAGAAGGTTCAGATCCATGACACTGTTTGTTATCTCCATTGCCTGAAGTTCACCAGGGCTGACTATGGCACCTCCAGTCAAAAACTTGAAGTAAGAGCACACTGTGGTGATAGAATAGAATTTAATCAGAAGGAAACATTGTGTAGCCCCTCCGGGCTTCCCCATGTCATGCTCAGGGCTGCGGTGAGACTTTTGGGTTCTCCAGCATCCTCTCACAGGCCCTAAGCTGAGGGGAGATTCCTCTTTGGGGTCCCTCTTGGTCTTGCCTGAGTTTAGCACCCTGGTCTAGTGGTGTTGTGGGAAGCAGAGGAGAGTCCCCAGACAGAGGATGTGGCCTGCAGGCTCCAGGCTGGGTTTGCTCAGCTGAGCCCTGTGTCTGACCCAGTTGGTCACTGTGGCTGTTGCCACTCCAGCACTAAGCACATGCTGAGCCCTGGGGCTCAGCCCAGGGGCTGGCTCCTGTCACTTCTAGGCATGAATCCCACACAAACCTGTAAAGAATAAAAGGAAAAAAAAGTCCCAAACAGTTTTGATGTACTTCTTTGAAAACCCCAAACTTTTCTTTTTGCCTTGTTTCCCCCCATCCAATTAAACCTGCTAATTAAGGCAGCAACAGCTCCATTGCAGCTTCTGATTGGCAGAGTTGAGACAATTCTTTTGCTCTTATTAATTAGTTCTTCACTAATGACTTGCTTACAGCAGAACCGGCTCTCACTTGAGTAGGTTCCAGCATGTTTGCTGTGGTGCTGGCTGGACTTGAAGGCTCTACTTTTGGGGAGCTGCACAAGGGGAGAAAAAGTGAGAGCCAAAAAAGTGAGTTTGATCTGATCAGCCATGTGGAAATGCAGCCCAGAGATGCTGTAGTGAATCTGTGAGTGTAACTTATGCCACTGAATATTTTTATTTATCTTTTTATCCACCCCAATTACTGAGGCAGAGGTTCAGGTTTAGAGGGGCAATTGGAAGCGAGGAATCTTGGAGGGTTACATCTAAATGAAGATACTTTGAAGTTATTTGTGAGGAACTGACTCTGGCTGTCAGTATGTTCAGGGAAAGGTTAAAGGAAGCCTTTTAAAATGTAGCTGGAGGAAACAGAAATGCTGTTTTCCAAAAGCAACAGAAGCCCCTGAATGAACTCTCTAGGTCTAGTGGAAAAAAACCTACATGAAAGCAGCAAGTTTTTCGAGAGAAAAAGCTGTTGGAGAGGATGTCACTGGCATCTGGAAATTTTGGTCTTTATTTTTGAGCCTTGGAAGGCAAAGAGGTGCACTCAAATTAAGATAAAGCACTATAGCCAAGAAAACTCTCTGATAACAGATTAAAACAATACACAGGGCAAACAAGCAGAACCATTTGTTTTAAGACTGCCATGTGTTTTCCCAAAACTCCCCATCCTGGCCTCCCACCACTTCTCAAGCTTCCAAGCACCAAGGTCTGAAATCACTCAGGTTTGAGGCCTCTCCTCAGTGCTCTGAGCTGCTGGAGTTATCTCAGTGTTTATGGACTTGCACTGGGAGCCTGTGGCAGAGGAAAGTAGGTTTTAATTTGTTCAGAATCCATGTCAAGCTGAAATGGTGTTATATCTGGGGAGTCTGGCTCAGCTCCATGGAGCAAGGAAGTTAATTAATGAAGGATTTAGCTTTTGGTCCAAATAATTTTTACTGGCCCCCAGTACTTTATGGACAATTGTCTGTATCAAAATGACCGATTAAACCGGGTAAAGGAGGTCTGACGTGAAGAGATAATGACTGAACTACCCGATTAGTATGGAGGAGGTGCAGCAAAGCAATTAAAAAAGGAGATCTGAATATTTTGGGATATGGGACTGGCTAATGAAAAAACAGGAGGAAATACTGAAAACAAAACAAAAAAAAAAAGTCAAGTGTTGAGTTAGGAATACAAATCCTTTAAAGAGAAACCAGAGGAATGAATTAAATATCATTTTGAGATTAATAAGAGACCTCTCTTAATAGACTTTATTGGGGCTGACTGTTCCAGTAGTCCCTTTCCATCTCAGCAGCACATTTCATTATGTTTCTAGGTTTGTTTCTTAGCCTTAATGTGCTTTTCTAGGCATTTTTTAAGGTTGATATAAATAAATCTCTTGGTTCCAAAGGTGAAATGTAATTGGGGCTTAAGAAAGAGCAAGCAGAAGGGAAGAATATGAGTGAGTACATAGGAAATTAGAAATAAGAATAAATAGCATCATGGGACTTGGGGAAAGAGCAGAGATAACTACACAGTGTGAGATGAATGCATGAAAAAGTGGAAAATTTTAGCCTGGTAGAAAGAGGAAATGGGACGTGTTGCTGCAGACATGACAGCAGATGGCAAAAGTGAGCTGCAGAGACTGAGCAGAGAAACATCTGGAGAGATTAGAAGAGGTTATAAAGGTGATGCAGATTTGCTGACACCAAGCAGAATAAATGCAGCCTCCTCCAGTGGCGATGGAGGTCCTAGCCAGGAGTTCAGCTCATGGCTGGCTCCAGGGACCACTTTCAGCACGCTTGGCCTGTGCTCCAGCTTATGTGTCCTCTAGCAATACAATTTCGTGCAAATCTCGGCAACACTCTGGTTTTCTTGTGCTCCTGAGGCAGTGGTGACCATGCACTTCCTCTTCCCACAGCTGTTTAACCTCAGCCGGGAGCAGTGTGGTTTTTGTTTCTCTTGTTGATTAAAACACAAACCCCAAGGCTCAGCAGCTCCTGCAATCACAGTGTTGAAACAGTAACCTGTGAGAAGAAGTGTCTGCCCCAACCAATTCATCTCAGCGTCTGCTCTTTGCTATGATCAAGCAAGGCAGGGATCTTGGCAAGGAACCCTCCAAAGGATCACTTTGGAGAGTGCTCAGGAATGAAGAGAACACAGTGATTAGAGTGGAGCTTCCAACAGAGGCCCCTCACTTCCTCACTCCAGAGTATGAATCATAGAATAGAATCATAGAAACAATTAGGTTGAAAAAGACCTCCAAGATGATCAAGTTCAACCTTTGACCGAACATCACCTTGTCAACTAGACCAGAGCACTGAGTGCCACATCCAGTAGTTCCTTGAATACTTCTGGAGATTAGACTCTACCATCTCTCTGGGCAGCTCATTCCAATGCTTGACCACCTTTTCAGTGAAGAAATTCTTCCTGATACCCAACCTGAACATTCCCTGGCTCAGCTTGAGGTCGTTTCCTCTTGTCCTGTCCCTTGTTCCCTGGGAGCAGAAACTCAAACCTCACCTGGCTCCACTCTCCTGACAAGGAATTGGAAAGATTGAGAAGGTCCCCCCAGAGCCTCCTTTTCGCCAGGCTGAGCCCTTCCAGATCCCTCAGCTGCTCCTCATATGATTTATTCTCTAATGTCAGCCAGAAAACTCCCAGTGGTTTGAAACAGATATAGGAAAGACCACAAAAACACTGGGCAGACAGATGCAAACGATGCAAAAACTTTGCAAAGACAGTGTGCAAAATTTGATGAAAAGATTGAGGAAGAGGGTGTTGGGAAATGATCTTTGGTATAAGTTCAGTGATTCTCTTTAGTGTTTCAAGCATTTCTCTAAGGAGAAGGGAAATTCACCACTTTTCAAAATAGATTTTTTTTCCCATAAGACGAAAAGAAGCTTCATGTTCTCTGGCTATTTCAAAATGCAGCTTTTTTTTTTTTTTTTTTTTTT
>VYZS01010800.1:34171-46453 GCA_013400695.1 Neodrepanis coruscans | reverse complement strand
GTATATATCACTCAGTGAAGTGCCATAATGAGTATTTACTTAGGAAGCAGATGCAGCCAGTTAACTTTATCAATTTTAAAAATCAATCCAGCTTTAATGTATGAAGTAAACCCCCCTAATTTTACAAATAATATTTTGTCCTTTTAATAAAATTGCTTTGTTATTTTTGCCTGAGATGTTTTTAGCCCATATTGTAGAAAATTAATCAAGTGCAGTTTTTATTAAGAATATACTGCCGGTGCCTTTACTGAATTTGTGATGTTCTGTAAGGTAGTTTGGGAGGGCAGCATGCTGTTAGCAATATGCTGCACATGTATGCTGTGTGGCCAAAACAAAGAAGTTGTCATCAGACCCGTTGTTCCATCAAGATTTTCAGTTTCAAGGGATAGAGGAGAATTTTGTGTCCATGTGGATCCCATAGGACAAGTCAGAAGGAGCTGGGTCTTTCAAAGATGAAGAGAGAGGGTTTGAGAAAACCATGGAAGTTCCCATTGTAGTTCTCTGCCTGGGGTATTTTGTCCAGAGTTCTAGGCTGTCACTTATCACAGTTCTCTCAGGGTTTAAGGTTTGATGCTGGAAGCCCATGCTTGCAGTAGGGCAGTGAGTGTCTTGAACACCAGGAGAGCTTCTGGGAGTGGAGACCTCAGGTACAGACCCTAGAAGTGCCTCTTATGCCAGCCTCTTTAGTGCCCAACAGGAGGACAGTATTTCTACTGAGTATATCAAAGAAATAGAAAATTGTTGACAAAGTGAAGCTTCCTTATTCTCAGTTTTCAGCCTGAGTTTCTGGCTGCTCTCTGTGGGAATGGAGAAGTTAGGTTTACACCAGGGAGTGGCAGTTTCTTTCTGCAGCACTGAGGCTGCTGATGGAGCAGGGGTATCCCTTACACCACTGAAAGTGAGACGCCAGCTGTTAAATAGAAATATCACAGACCTCTTTCAGATGTAATGATTTAACATTTTGAAATTTTCTCCTCTATCTGATAGCGGTTATTGTTACAGCTTTGTGTTTCTGTTGACCTTACAGAAATTTTTCCTCAGCAGTTAGGATGCGTTTCAAACACAGCGTTTTCTTCCCCTTACAAGGTTAGGACCTTATAACCTTTCTCACTTTCTGGCCCAATCCTTTAATGCCTTGCTAATGGTATTGGGAGAGGAGAGCAGACTGCAACAGCCAGAGAGCCACTGCACTTCCCTTGTGGCTACCAGCTGATGGATGCCCGTGTGCTGACTTGGGAAGTGATTACCAGATAGTTTGGCACCGGACTGGTGCCACACTTAATTGTGAGTGATTCATTGGGATGAAATATGTCACTGATTGAATTCATCTATCTCATTAATCTGATTGAATTGCATCCAGTTGTTAGAAGTGTGTGAAAGAAGGGTACCTGACACGCAGGGCAAGAGCACTAACCTCTGCATTAAACTATAAACCAGTCATTAGGACATAAAATGCTGAAATTGAACAGCTCCATAGAAATTTGGTTTTCAAGCACAATACTAATCAGCTGTAAGCTTGATGAGTGTCAGGAATTAATTGAAACATTTCAGTGGCCTGTGTGGGTTTTAAATATTGTCATTATTACCCCAATATTTTCAGTTCTTACACTAATTGCTTTTTAGGGAACATGAATAAAATTATCTTCTGGAGCCACTGAGGGTACAAATGGTCCATTATATCACCAAAAATGGACCTCTTTGCTTCTGAATTTCCCCTTTTCCCCCCTAAAATTTATCTACTATATTTCTTGCACTTTTATGCATGCACTGAAAATAGAAAGATGAGTGATTTTAGACCCAAACTTTACTTTGACAGCACTTGTAGTTTTTCTTTCCTAGTTGTGCTCTGGAGGCCAGCACTCCATTGTTACCTACTTTCATTTTGGCAACAGCAAAATAGCTACAGCTTCATCAAATAATTTTTTGTCTTTAATTAAATAGGATGTCAGCCAAATTCTATGATTATTTTGTCCTGTTTATGAAAGGCCTGTAACATTTGGTACATGAAATGTCTACAAGATTGAAAACATCTTGGAAAATTATGAATTGAAAGGGAATTCATAATCAAAGTCAGCTTTTGGTTTTTTTTCAAATATGATCTTAAAGTAAAAATAGCTAAATTTTTGGTGTGGGTATTGCAGATGCATAATGCAGATTGCTCATATTCTTTGTCTCTGGTGAGTGTCTCAACATTTGACTGCATAGTAGGGGTCCAACATGCCATTTACAGACTGCAAACATATGTATGACAAATATGTGAGGTGACATGACATAGGAAGAGCCTTAAAACTTGAAGGGCTTGTAGAGAGGCTCCTCTCAGTGTCAGGCAATTCCAGAAGCCACAAACTCCCAGGTTACAGTGTGGTGCCATGCCCTGTCCCTTACTTCATGTGCACATGACAGTCCTCAGTGCCTGTTCCATGGAACCACAGAGGGAGAAGGATGGGGATGCTTCACCGTGTGTCTGTGAGGTGTAGGTGGTGCCTGGGAAACTGCTGAGGAGGGGAGAATTGAAAGGATCTTTTACAATTATGTGTTCCTGACTTATCTGCATAGATGTGATGAATGTACCGTGTCTCCATGAGCTCAGCAGTGTTGTTTTCCCCAGCAGTCTGTTTGGCTCTCAGGAGGTTAGGTTTGGGACCTTTGTGGAAGGTTAGGTTAGTTTTTACCCCGACTTGCTTATATATTTGATTTTTTTGTTTTTTTTGGTGAGGAGGTTAGATGGTTAATGTATAATTTAATGATGGCTCAGAAGTCAAGAAAATGCTGGTTCATTGTCCCTTCTTTCAAAGCTTTAATAATTAAATATGCAATAACCCTTCCCATAGTGAGAAGTGCATTCACTATTGTGCTTCTTAAAATAAACTATTTTGGGCTCATTGTCTCATTGCTGGTTGCCCAAAGGCATAACACAAATATATCCTGAAGAAAAGAGTTATTTGGAATGACAGTGCTGTAAGCAGCTCAATTCCAAGTTACTTGATTCTCTCTCCCTTCCCTAGTTTTAATGCCCAAGGGTGTAACATTTTACTCTGGCCTATGAAACAAGTAGCAATAAACGTGTATCAATATACTTGAAAGTTCCATTTTTTATGAAGGTGTGATCTGCTAAATGCTTGGATAAGATGAATGTGGTCAAGATGTACAACTCCTTTTGTGTATGAATCTGATGTAATTGGAAGGCTGCGATGTGGAACCTCAGAGCATCCGCATACTCAAGAAAGCAGATCTGGGAGTCTGTTTCAGGCAGTGAAAGTCCAGTAGTTCATGATCAGTCTGTTTCATTGCTGTATCTCCAAAGGGACTGCAGAGTACCCAGTTTTTGTGCCAGCTTAAAACACAGCCCACTGAAACCAGTTGGGAATTAGGCACATGTTAAAGATAGGCAAGTGTTTTTTATTAAACATAATGAATTCAGAAGGAAATCCATAAAATGTCTCTCTCAAATGTACATCTGACTCCTTTTTCCCTACACTTTTTTCTTTATGCAGTGCCGGTCCTAAAGGAGATAACATTTATGAATGGAGATCTACTATACTTGGACCTCCAGGTTCTGTATATGAAGGAGGTGTTTTTTTCCTGGATATCACGTTTTCATCTGACTATCCCTTCAAGCCACCAAAGGTAAGGGTAAGGTTTTTACTGTGTTTATCATTTTTTCACAGATGAGGAGAATGTAGATTGCAGCCAAGTGAGTGAATATCAAATTTGTTTATGGTTTTTTGAAAACTACAAGGTCCAAAGTCTTGGCTTGCAGTCCCAGAAAAATCCTGTCTAATTTATTTCCTCATTACCACAGTCAATTTCCAAGCTTCACCAAGGGATAAATGAGATGATAATTCTGATCAAGAGGTAAGATTCAAAAATTTTAATTCTAGTAGAAGACAACACAAGACCTTCTTATGTTTCCTTCTTCTCATTCCAGCTACTAAAATATATGTATTACAAAGTGCTTTCTGTTATGAACTAGGTTCTATATTAAATATTATCGTGTAATTTTTAGCAAAATAAGAAAAAGATGAAAGAAGTTTACATAGACAACTAGAGTGTTATATTGTGACTTCAAACTGGGTAAATTACTGTGATGATTTCCGTTATTGTAAAAATGTCTATTTTCTACTGCTAAATTCAGCAACGTTGTTTGGCTGCTCAGAGCCAAGGGGCACCATCCATGGGCAACAATGAATGACTCTGTCTCTTACGCTGTGATTCCAGGTTACTTTCCGTACCAGAATTTATCACTGCAACATCAACAGTCAGGGAGTCATCTGTCTGGATATCCTGAAAGACAACTGGAGCCCTGCTTTGACTATTTCAAAGGTTCTGCTGTCTATTTGTTCTCTTTTGACAGACTGCAACCCAGGTAAGGAGCTGATAGTTCATTGAGTGTCTGCTCTTAGTTGTTTGACTGAGTTGTCCTGGAATGTAATTTGTATATTAGACTGCATGCAAGTTAAATAGAATTTAATATTTCTTTAAATTGAGGATGAAACAGTCCTGATTGGATGTCCCACATTTAATGATGCTTTTCACTTCTGTGACCCCACAGAATATAAATTGCATTAAGTCCTTTTTTCTCTCGAGGTGCAATGGAAAAAATAAGGTGATGTCATTGAAGGACTGTATTGCAGGAGCTCCAGCACATGAGCAGTCAATCCAGGAAAGCAACAACATTCTCTTGAGTTATAAACTCATAAGTCCCGCATGTCAAAAGGGGTCACAGGAAGTCTTTTCCTTAAGACAGCAATTCAGAGGTTTAATCTTGCAAATGTGAGGGAGGTGATGTTCAGAGATTTCTCCCTTTTTCAAAGAGAGTTCCTTGTTCCTGCTGGGACGGAAGGAACTTCACTGGAAGCAGTACAGTTTCTCAGCAACAACTCTGGCACCAGTGTCATTAGCCATGCTAATTGCCTGCAGTCAGGGCAGGAACTGAGCAATAGTGCTAAAGTGATAATTCATTTACAGAAAGTGGTCATAGTCAGGGAGAAATGGATTAGCCTCTTTGGTACAAAGGTTCGATGACTTCTGAAGCAAACTGTCTGCCCTCGGTGTGGTCCTGCAACCCTGATCCCCTGAGGCACACGAGTGCTATGCAGCTCTATGACAAGAGGGGCCAGGCAGCTCTCACTGAATGTCCCCTGCACCCAGTGGCCCTTCCAAAGGAGTGAGACCAGAGCCCCTGGCTTTGGCAAGATTCATTCATATGCACATAGCCACCACAGACTTTGCTGTTTTCTTGTTCTGTTCATTGTGCTTTTTGTGCTGTCTTGGAAATGTCTTATATGATAAGAGCTCCGCTATATCTCACAGCATTTTCTGGTCTAAAAAACACTGTATTTTGAAATGGATGCTGTATTTAAAATCATGTGCTTGTTCTGGTTTTTTGTTTTAGTTGTGGAATGGTTTCTGATGCATTTTCTCCTGCCTATTGCAGCTGACCCTCTGGTTGGAAGCATAGCCACTCAGTACCTGACCAACAGAGCAGAACATGACAGGATAGCCAGACAGTGGACCAAGAGATATGCAACATAAATGACAAACTACTTGTACAGTGTGAAGGTGCAGAAGGCAACTTCGCAGTGTGCAACAAATCTTTATAGCCTTTACAATACGGACTTCTGTGTATATGTTATACTGATTCTACTCTGCTTTTATCCTTTTGAAGACTGGGATACTGCCCCCCCGAAAAGGTAAATGCTATCAAGAGTAGAAGTTTGTAGCTGTAGATTAGTTATGTTAAAAATGCCTACTTGCAAGTCTTGCTTCTTTGGGATATCAAAATGTATTTTGTGATGTACTAAGGATACTGTTCCTGAAGTCAACCAAATATTATAGTGCATTTTAGCCTAATTCATTATCTGTATGAAGTTATTAAAGGTAGCTGTAGATTACTAGGAATTATGTCATTTGTATTAAACCCAGATCTATTTCCAATATGTGGTACATGCTGTTGTGAAAACTGTTTTAACTTTTACCTTTGTCAGTTTGTAATGAAAGGATTTCCTTTTTCCCTTTGTAGCTCAGAGAGCACCCAGTGTATCATCTCAAACACAATAAACATGTTCCCCATGGAGTAGTTTCTTTGTTTTCCTATTTTAAATTATATTTTAATAAAGTTAATTATTTTAACAAGGCAGGGCCAATGTATCACAGATCCCTGTGGATAATCTTTAAATTAATATACATAAGCAAGGGTTTGCTATTAAATGTTTAATGCTCACCTGTGGATTGTTTGAAGTTTTCCCTGTTTTGTTTTTAACAGAACAAGTGAAATTTTTACAGTTTTCTTAAATTTACTACTCTTCAGCTCTTTCTGAAGTTGAAATGAGAGCATTGCATGTGCTTACTCCAGAAGTTAATATAGCTGGTTGCTTCAGGGCCAGTCCTGCTCTTAGAACAGGCTGCCTCAGTCTTGCTACAAAGCTTTTTTGCAGGATGAGGACCAAGTTAGAGATAGTTTGGTGCTTTTGTTTCTGAGTAAAGCAAGTCGGACCTGCTGATTTAGAGAACTACAGTTATTCATTGAAAAAGGTCTTCCAAAGCATGATTGAACACTGTATCATCTGCCCAGAAAAGAGAGGAGTAGAATAAATTTAATCAGATTTTTATGGCATAAAAACAGTTTTGGGGGAAATGAACCTTTGTTAGTAAAAATGAAAACTGTGAAAGTATTTTAGGCTACCTTTCCCCCTTCACTTTCTGGCTTGGAAATTTTGTAACATCTGTAAGTAACAAAAATACAGCTTTATAGTACATACAGTTTAAAAAGTAGAGTCACTAATAGTTCATAATTTAGGCTTTAATAGATTGCCAGTCACAATATTGGTTATAAAAAAGAAACTTGATACTTTTAAGTGATTTTTAAAATTACACTTAATTTTAAGCTTTACAGTCTCCCTTATTATCTGGTGTTTTTGGAGATAATATAGCACTTCCATCAATAAGATGCTCTCTCTGCTCATTTAATATATGAAAATTGAATGTTAAGTTTAAATATTAAAGCAATATAAAAAATGCTAAAGATTAGATCTAAAGTTAACCATCACTATACAGCTCCCTGTTTTTTGTATCACATAACCTTTGACCATGAATTGTCCACCCTACTTTAAATATTTCTACAGATTCCTGAAGGTGGCTTGAAGACCTGTGTATCCCAAATATCTCGACCTAGAAGCCAGTCTCTCTTGGTAGCTACAAGATAGCTTTAGAGTTCAGGTTTAAAGTGCAAAAGGGAATGAGAAATGGGATCTGGCAGATGAATATGTCTTAGTGAGGTAACAGACTAATGCCAGGAGATGAAGTGCTGGAAATCACTGCTGAAGGTGACCAGAGTTCATCATGTCATTGGATGTGTGAGAAATAGCACAGATTGGCAAAGAAACAAGGGGCTGTCACATCCAGGCTGGACGTCTAAAGTCTGCTCACTGCTGACCATTAGTGCACTCGTGGGTGACACGGTGCTCGTACAGCGCTCCAGTGACCTTCCAGTGGAGAGCAAACTATGTATTTCACACATTAACTGTGTTGCCTACAGAATTTACAGATATTTATATCATAATATATTATGGTATAAAAATACAGGTTTTAATTCTAATTTTAATGTATTTTGGTTTTGTATTGTACCTACAATTTCAGATACCTAGGTGTACAAATGGGATGCCTTGTTAGTGTTGCCCCATCTTGCCTTCCTTGCAATTGGATCCTTTACACTGAATTCCCATCCTTTTTTTTTTTTTTTGTTGGTTTGTCATGATTCTGTTCTTTTTTAATGTAGTTTTTTGTGTGTAAATTTTATATTTACTGAAGTAAAGGTTGTTTTTGTGTAAACATTTAAACTTTAAAAAAAAGAAAAGCTAATTTTGTTTCTCAAGTTCTCTCTGCTAAACCATGCAGTAGAAAGAAATTTGTATTGTTAAATAAATCAATTAGTTGTTAAATGAGAATGTGTGTCTGTTTTCATGGGGAGGGAAGAAATGTCTGCTGGAAATATATCCAAAATATCAGTTGCAAAGAGCATCTGGTGTTTCAAACTGTTTTCTTCCTGACTGCTATGGTGAATACTGGGCACTACCAAAGCATGGCACTCTGATCCTCTTTTATAGATTTAATTTTCTGTTCTATCTTTTTATCACTACTTTCTGGGCTCTGTATTTGGGAAAAGGTGAACTGAAATTGCTTCTTTATGAAAAGACCACCTGAAGATACTGCACGTTCCCTCTTCATCTCCATTTTGGATGGGCTTTTCTTCTTTTGTCTTTGGGATTTGAGTGGGGAACATGTGCATGTGGCTGGTAAGTTGCCTGAGCTGGTTTCCATGATGATCTGGCATAAGGAGATCTTGTGTGGGAACTGGCTGCCCCAGCCTTTGAGCTGTGACGCTGCTGAGACAGAGAGAGCCAAACACCTTTTCAGCTGAAGTGGTGGCCACATTAAGAGCAAATACTTTGTCCTATCAAATGAGAAGGGATGGGTAAATATATTAAAACTAAATATATTTCATGCAATGGAAAGGTAAATATATATTAGCCTTGTTATTTCTGTACTAACATGTTCTTAGTGAGCTGCTTCATGTTCTGTGGTGTCTTAGTGATGTGTGGTGCACCTTACATGGAGACAGTCCCACTGATCAACGTTGACTAGTGATCGTTCCAAGTCTGTAGCGGGGAAGGGAAGGCAGTCATGGAAAGCAAGACTGGAGGGTAGCCCAAGCCGTGGGCCAGGCTTGCACAGCCTCATAAGGAAAGGAGCAACTGAACCAGGTCTGATTTGCGCTCTGCTCTCTTTCTGCCTTTTGGGGGAAGAGGAAATGCTTCCACGCTTTGTGGCACAGCAGTTTCTGCTCTGTACCAGCCTATTTGTGGTTGTGGTTATTGCAGAAAGTGAGACCAAGTTTCTGCCTTTCTTCACTGTCTGTGGGAACCAGATCTCACCAGTGGCCTCACAGTGGTGTTCCCACGTGCCTGCACCATGACAGGAGAGCTGCAGGGCTCTGGCTGAGAGGCTCTGTGCTGGCCAGGTGCAGCTCTGAGCTGCAGGGCAGCCCTGGTCCTGCCCAGGTCACCACAGCACTGTAGGGGAGGAAGCTGCAGCCCACAGGAACTTCTACATTGATCCCGTGGTCTTCTCCCCCTACAGTTTCATCTGAGTGGGCACAAGCAGCAATGGACTATGACTCCAGGCTGAAGAGTGAATTCCATGTTGCCTGCGTTTTCTTCAGCAAAAATCAGCACTGGATATTTATGTGAAAGAAGAAAGGCTTGTGCAAGCATCCTTAACTAAAACAGCTTCAAAGGACAGTGACAGTAGCATGACTAAAAGGTGATTCAATTCAGCTGTAAACCAGTATTGTATTTCTGCAGTCTGTGCTATAGCCAAGGAAACAGATGCACTTGAGAACTTGGTGCTGCTTTGTGTACAGCTGGACTTCTTGGTGCACCACTTGCATTTGTATTGCACAGTAGCTTCCAAGGCTGAACCACTACTCCCTTTCCTTCACTAACTAACCCCAACTGAAAGTGGCTGCAGAGGGCCCCAGGAAAACAGGAGACATCATGTAACAGAGCACCTGTTCTAAAGGAAGAATTGAGACAGCAGTGTGGCTGCTTGTACTGTGTCTGACCTTGCTGCTGTCGATGAGAACTGGACACGTTCAACTGTTCAACACGTTCAGCTTAGGTGACAGAGCAGACAGTGCACTTGGAAGATAATTGCTGGAACATTTGCAGCACACAGGGGCTTTTGCTTTTTTATCTTTTAAGAGGGAAACCTGCTTCAGCTTGTTTCCCCACCTCTCTCTGCATGCACGTCTCTGGAGTGCAGTTATGACTCTCTGTGTTGCTGGGTAGACTAGATGGCATCCAACATACTAGCAACAGTTTGGGGGATCCTTAAAACTGCCAGGAATAGATACAATAGGAGGCACAGTATGAAAAATAGACATATCTTCCCCCTTTATGGCGATCAGAGGGTCTGCATCTAGAGGGGTGTAAGATGAGATGGGGCCACATGCATGAATGTAAATGCATAGAGTCATGTCTCTTTTGCTGCTCCTCCACAGCTAAAGTGTGGATGCCCTATCTGTTTATGTAGCGTTTCCAACTACTGGGGAGCATTTTGTAACTTTTTTGTCCTTCTAACCATTCTAAATTGTTCCCATTCATAAATGCTGCATTAAGTATCGGCTGGATAAAAAAAATACTCTTATGTCATTATTTCATGCAACCTGCAATGTAAGCACTTCATTTTATATCTTCCAGTTTTGTACTGTGAGAAATAATAATTGCATTCGTTCTCCTCCTTGATTCCATTTGTGATTTTATCTGCCATCATTATTATCAGCTCCTAGTAACCTCTTGTTTCCAGGCTGGAAATTCTTCATTTATTTAACCTCTACCTGTTTGGAAGATGCTCTGATGATCGTGGTTGCTCTTGTCTGTACATTCTAGCCAATTTAAAGGGATGAGAGCTCCACACTGTTTGCAAAAGGCAAACTCATCTGGAATAATGTTTTCTGGTCTGATGTGTTTGCCTAGTAGTTTGGAATGGTCTGCCTTTTTGACCTTTATTGCTTAGCTAATGTCTTCATTAAGCTGTGTTCAGCGAGGCTGGAATATTTTTTTCTGAGCAATAGCTAATTTAACCTTTTATGTAGCTCTTATAAATTTTTACAAATTTGTCTTTCCCAATATCTGCTGCTTTGTATTTATCAGCACCAATTTTGTCTGTAATCTTACTCCCAGTTCTCAGTATCATGAAATGCTTCATGGCTCTTGGCAGACAGCTTTAGTTTAGTCTGCCTTGAATATTGACTCTCTGTGTGTGCTGCATGCACCAGGGGTGGGAGGTAAAAGCAAAAGTAATAGCAAAGTGCAGTGGACAGGTCTGTCTGCCAAGAAGTGATGGGTCCCTGAGGACAAATTATCATCTGGCTTCTGAATGGCACAAATGAAAGCAGCTGCCAAGTGTTTTCATCAGTCTGGGCTTTGTCTCCCTCTACAGAACAAATGTCAGGTCATTATTTAAAGAGGAACTCAGCATGGATAAATTTCCAGAGTGCTGAATGAGTTGTCATGGTGGAGATTAGTTTTCTGGGATATCACATCAGTTAGTTTTCTGGGATATCATATAGGTAGACAGGGAGACCATTCCTCTGAACATGAGTGATTGGCTGTGTCTCTAAAGGATACAGTTGGGGTGGAAATCTGCAGTCTAGTGAGCATTCACTGAGCCAGGCAGCAGTAGTGGGGCTGGAAATGCAGAAGTGATAAATGGGAGGAAAATGAAGCTACTGTTGAAGTACTGTGGTGTGTGATGGCATTTTTTATACTGAGGAAGGCCCTTGCTTGCAAGCACGGAAGTCTAGAGTTGTGTTTATTATTCTAGCATTTTAGAATACATTAGCATTTTTTTATTATAGCATTTGTGAAAGTTTGTACCAAGCTTTCTCTATTGGTTAGCTCAGTTGGTTAGGGCACAGTGCTAGCAATGGCAAGGTCATGGTTTGATCCCCGTACATTCACTTAAGGGCTGGACTCGATGATACTCTAATTCTATGACTACATACTAAAACCAAGTTCCCAGTAGTTAGGTTTCCTAATCTACAGGCAGTGGAATTAAAGCAACAGATTATTTTGAACTTTCAGTCTGCCTCTGAAGGGAAAAATTAACACACTCTATGCTTTTCTGCCATTGCCTGGATTTCCCTGTTAGCTGGGAAGATAATGTGTTCACTGGAATGATCAATTATCACATGTAAGTGACATTTTAATTCTATTCACTTGTTACATGTTGTTGTTTGCAAGTGACTTTTTTTTTCAAACATATGGATTTAGTGAAAAACTAAAAACATTAAGGTATCATTTAAGCTTCATTCATTGATTTATTTCATATTGTTACTGTAAAATTACCTGATTTATCTTTCTTAAAAACAGTGTATGAACTTTGCCATAAAGAAAAACTACAGTTAGGACAAATCAAGCCAAATACTGGCCTTTCTGGTCCGGCTAACTTCCTACTTTCCCGTGAGCAGAAATAATGAATAAAAGCCGCCGGAACAGCGAAATAGACCCTGTGAGAAGTCCTCCCTCGGAAGGGCTTTTCCCGGACCAGCTGCAGGGGCGGCTCGGCCGCCGCGAGGTGGCGCTGCCGCACCGGCTACGGCCACGCTGGGCCCGCGCCCGGCCCCGGGCAGGACCGGAGGGCCGCGGGCGGGACCGGCGGGGGGGGCCCGCAGCCCCCCGGGCCGGGGGCCCACGGGGCCCCGGGGCCCCCCCGGGGGTG
>VYZS01010799.1:0-26442 GCA_013400695.1 Neodrepanis coruscans | reverse complement strand
TTAGGACACTCAAAGGAATCCACAGGACTAAGCATCAAGTAAAGCATGAAGACAATACCACTGTTGTATGGAGCTGGCTGTCCAGCCCTAAGAAAAAAAGGAAACAGGTGTTTGTGCCAAATAGGATTAATTTGTTCCACTTTTACAACAGCACAAACTACATATAGTCAAAATAAGCAGGTCTTAACTCAGTATGTAAGTATTTTATTACTCAGTAACAGCTGAGCAAAAAAAAGGTAGTTTTTTTGTCTGGTTGGGTTTTTTTGTTGATTTTGTTCAGTTGATTTTGGATTTTTTTTTTCTTTTATATCCTGTTTTCTTTAAGTTTCTCAAGTCACTTCCCTGTTGATAGGAATAATCAGTACTTAAAACTGATAGATCAACAACTGGCAGGCCAAAGTGGTTGAAAAATGCAAGGTTTAGCACTTTGAACAGCTCCAGGACAAAATCCAACTCCCTTTGAAATCCACGAGATTAGTCAACAGATTTGCTGTCAAGACAATATAGGCCTAGAACTCCTGGACCTGTTCCAGGGGAGGACAAATTTAGGGTGGGTATGAGTTGGAGTGGCAGGGATCACTTTGGGATTTAAGAAATTATAAGGGGTTTAGGCAAAGTAGAAAGGTAGTGTGGAACAGAAGCTGCAAGGTAGACAATACAGAGGCATAGAGATAACAGTTAATAAAACATTCCAAGGTCCCTGAGGGACAGGTTGCCAGGCAACGCTGGGGGAAGGGAAGAGAAAGATACTTGCCTTCATCCTTGCAAAGGGGGGGTCAGGAAGGAAAATGGGGAAGGAATTTAGGCCAGGAACCAATTGCGAAATGTGATGTAACGCGGAATGCCTTCCACAGAAGGAGGGTATAAAAGGGGAGGGATCTCGTAATTCGGGGAGGGAGGGATTTTTGAATTCTGTAGACTCTCTCTCCGGCATGCCAAGTAAACATACCTGGCTCTGAGAACCATATTGGCTTCTGAGAGTTTTATTGTACCGAGTCAGGTACAGGGAATTAAAAGGATTCTGGTTACTTGGGGACATAGATGTTAGACGAACTTTGGTTGGATACTTTAGTAAGTGGATAGTCTTTGAGATTATACATGTAAACTGATAATTGTTTTTCACTCTCTTGGACTGTGGATCAACTCCCAGTAGAAAGCTGCATTTTTTTCCTTTATCTCTATTAATTTGGTTTGTGGTTTTTATTCCCCATCTGATTTTAGGCATCAGTAGCACAAAGCATCCTGGGCTTACTCTGAAAAAGTCTGAATTTTGTCAGGTCTATAATCTTCAAGTTCTAACAATGATGTTTTAACTTTCACTTCAACTTGGAAAATGTTTTTCTCCTAATAAAAATGAATCCTGGCACACCTTAACATGTGCCATCTGCTTAGACTTCCCATCAAAGCCTACATGACTAAACATGCTCTCTGGTGAAATCTCTGCTGTATCTATTAAATGCTTCTTACACTACTTCTCAGAAAGCTTCTTTTTCACTGCTATCAACTTTGAAGTTATAGGAAGACTGCTAGTAAACAAAATCTAGCAACTTGGCTCATGCAGTATTGATGGCAAACTAGATGAGATTTCTACCATGAAAGGCTGCGGATATCATACTCTAAAACTATTTGTTGCACCAGAATTCCCTGTGAGTCACTCCTAGACATCAGTGCATTATATTTGTACTCCTGGGACAAATTAACCCTTCAAGTTCTCCTTTGACTTTCAAAGATTTTCACGAAGATTAAGTAGACCAAGTTTTCTGAGAAAATCAGGAAATTATGTGATGAAACTCAAATATGTCATGTACTCTTCTTCCAAAAAGTATCTGCCAATTACCAGACTAGTTTAGGCAGTAACAGTACTAAGAAAGTCACATCTCTGTCCAAGGATGTTTGGAGATAAAGCCACCCAGGAGCAGGCTTTCTGACAGAATCTGTGACCTTGTGGGGAAGGCAGACTGGAAGAGTCTGTTCCTAAAGGACTGCACAAAGACAAAGCATTATGAACTAATCCCAACTTCCATTCCCCAATCCCCTGCATTGCAAAGCAGGAGGACGTAGAAAAATCAGGAGCAAAGTTGAGCCTGGGAAGAAAGAAGAGGTGGGGGGAAGATAGTTTTGTTCTTATTTCTCATGATCCTACTCTGTGGGCAATAAATTAATTTCCCCAAGTCACATATGTATTGCCCATGATGGCAATGGTTAATTCATCTCCCGGTCCTTATATCAACCCACAAGTGTTTTGTCCTATTTTCTCCCCTGTCCTACTAACAATAGGAGAGTGATAGAGCATCCTGGAGAACAGGACTTGGCAGCCAACCGAGGTCAATCACCACATAGATGTTCTTGCCTACTGCTAAACTTAAGACTAGAGTAAGATTTTACTTTACCACACAGATTTATTTAAAGGGATTCCATAACATCATTTAGATTTATTCTACACCCAATGAAACCACAACTTGCCTTCCAGTAAATAAATCACATTTATCATAGTTCAAGATGATAGTTAAGTTTAATACAAATTCTTTCATTTTAACATAACTAAAAATGACAGACCAGGACAGAATTTCATTTTCAGAGCAAGGAGCAGCAATGATTTTGCAAAAAGAAGATCACAAAATTAATAGTCATAGGAAAAGTTTAGCTCATCACTCACTTCTGGTTTGAGGACACTGGTAAATAGGGTTGATGTTCAACTAATTACTGATGGCAAGTGTCCTGCCACTGGATACCAGAGGGTGGTAGTGCTGTTAATGTACAATCCTCTGTTCAAATTTTTATTAAGGACACCAGTAATGAGCACATAGTGTGTTCAGTTCATCAAAGTGATCGCTTACGCCTGTTCAGTATAATAAAGGTCTATTAGCATTGCTCATCTTAATGCTAAAAAGGATGCAAGTAGTACAAACAGAATTCTACTACAATGCTAGTAAAAAACCAATTGTTTAGAAGTCCAGAAAGTGTAATCAGGTAAGCTGACAAAAAGAAAAATAAGTCCCACTATTTCAAACAGTGTTTATACTTATGTGCACTAGATAAAATGTGTGACTAACATTAAGTACTCAGTCTCCATTTAAAATGGTTTACAGCAATATCATAGTAAACAATTAAAATAGAATGGCTTATGCAACCCTTAGAAATTAAAAATCAACTTTCATGTCCAAACAATTTGAAGTGGTGTTACATTGCCATTTTCTTCTAGAGGAAAAATAATCTGTCTGGAAAAATATGGAAGGGGAGAGAGGAGTTTGAAAAGGATATTTGTTCACCAACATAATCTTTCTTCTTGCATCTTGAAGGGTACTTATTTTAACATAATGTAAACTGATGAGAAGTATCAAAAACTGAGAGACTGAAAAGGTATATAACTTACATTGCTCTTTTAAATAGCTTTTTCTTAACAGTTTCCAATCTGAAAGACAAGAATAAGTTTCTTAACTGCTTGATGTGACTTAGGAAATTCAGGTCTGTGCTCTGCTACCCTTAGGGGAACTCCAGTGCTGTATCCACACTCAAGCTGGTAACCAGGGCAGAACAGTGATCCCGCCTAACAATTTAAAACCTTCATTATTTTAGATACCTTCATTTCATATATCAGCTGCTCATATGAATATACTTTAAGTCATGTAAGCAAGTTCAGAAATTCTGTTACTGCTAGTGCTCACATAAACTTCTATGAACCTTGACATACACAACCTAAACTCCTGAATGTATATAGAACACACTGATAGATCGTGTTTTCAAATTAGTCAAAAGGCATTTAAAGAGCTTTTGACCAACTGAAACTGAGAAATAAGACTCAGACTACAATCTCACAGTAGACATTGGGAAACTCTTTAAGAAATTCAATAGGCTTTAAGTCCGTTACCGAGAAACTAGCAGCCAAGTAGAAAAAAATGTTATTTTTTTCTACTTTTAAATATCCAGCAAGATTAATGAAAAGATGGAGAAAACAATCACAAGGATTTAGCAGTGCTTTCTGGTAGTGAATTAGCTTGCTTTATCATTTAGTAACAGAACTAAATTCTCAGCTTTTAGTTCTATGCATTTCTTTCAATGTCCTAATTTTGCTTTTTTGGACGATATTTAACACTTTGTTTTGGTTTTTGTACAATAGGAGTTGAGGTTTACTTTGGTTAATCTAGTTCTATTGCAGTGGACCCTTTCCCCCAGGTATTCCAAATTATATGATTATTATAAATTCTATCATAATTTAAATGTTCATATTTACAGTAATAGAAATATTTCTTCTATATAATAAATTTCAATTCTATTTCTAATGTATTTATATTAATTATATTTTGTCTAGATTCTTGTTTAAATTAATTTTATGTAAGCAGGTAAAATCATAACTAGTTGCCAATCAAAACTGGTGTTAGTCTTTGCTGCAATAAAATTCAGCCAGCCTATAAATACAACGTTTCACAACTCCTGCCCTGAGTATGCCCCACAAACGTCCAGTTACTATAACTAGCTGAAGACCAGACACCTTGAACAAGCCACTCTAAGACCAGTACTGCCAACCCTTTGCTGAGCTAACTATGCATATTGTTTTGTTATGGCATTCAGCTGGTAAATTTCACCTTTTTCACTCCGTGGTTTAGAAGTGAGTAGATGACAAATGGGATGAGGACAGGTTACAGCCTACATGACAAAATCTTATACAGCAACCCAGCTTACTTAGTACGTCACATGCTTGATGGAAAGCATGATCTCAGGATTATAAGCACATGATGAAATCTTTGATACATTTGAGGAGAGACCTGAAAGGAATTATACACGGTTTAGGAGAATAAAAATAGCTGGGGGGTTTCCTGTATTTTTAGGTTTTGGCCTAGTGACTGACAGACTGGAGAACGTTCCCATCAACCAGCTCAACTAGTAAAGGGATTGGATCAAGATTATAAGGCTATGAGTTTAAAGGTTCAATTATTATTTTCTTAAGCACAGATTTTTTGTTTCCTGTCATTTTCTTTAGTTTGTTCCCAGTTTATAAAGTCATAATTTTGATATAACTGAAGTTACCTACTATATTACTGATTGTTACCTAGATAGCAAAAGCTAGAAATAATTTGAAGCTAATGTGTGTTTTTACAGTGGTTGCTGTTTGTGTGTATTTTCCTTATACATCACATATTTCTTTCAGCTCAGATATCACAAAAATTAACTTTTAATTTATTCTTTTATTTATAATTTGTTTCTAGCTACTATGCTGAAAGGAACAACATCTGTCATTTTGAGGTATTACCTCCTAAAATATAATGTCCAATCACTACTGTTTCCATGGAGTCTGTTTCCTATTTAGAGATCAACGAATGGTTATGAATGGTTACACATGATTTATTACATCAGTTATACGTAACATCTAGTATTTTTATTCTGATGGATCATGTAGAAAGTCACAGCTAAAGACACATTACCAATTCTGGTTTCAAATTCAGAAGTTTGAAATTCTTCTGCTACTGACTTCATATCTCAATTATATCTTCTTTTGAAAGAAAATGTATAATTCTTTTTAAAATTCTGCACAAAAAGTAACAATACACACTCCCCAGGTCCTGACTACTTTTATTTAAACTCATATTTAAAATTATTGTCATAACAATTTATAACAAAGTAATCACAGAAGAAAATCACTCTTCATGCCAGAACATTAAAATTATTGCTTTAGTTCCATTACAACTCTGTACAGTAAGCATTTGTTTCACTTTTTAGCTCTGCTGATCCTAAACATTCCCATACTCAACGCAAAAAGCTCATATGTAGGTGCAGGAGCCTCTTGAACTGTGATTACAGAGCTCCAGTAGCAGACATTGTGGTCTTGCCAAAGTGAAGCAATAAAGACCAATTTTCCAGTACAGAACATCTGTGAATAAACTTCCTCTGTAAAACTCCTGGTGTTTGAACTATCTTCTATGGAGACACCAGCTTAAAGCTAATTCCTTTGAAGTTCAAATACTGGCAGGTATTGATATTGCCATGCAATATTACCATGTGGGAGGAAAATGATGTACCAGTATCACTGCCACTTGGATTATACTTTATACAAAGGAATAAAATCATGAGGAAAACTATATCCAGTAAAATCACACTTCCACTGAGCTCTACCTTGTCTGCAACATTGCTTGCCTTTATAAGAATGTAAAAACACAAATTTTCCTTATAATACTGTCACTAAATTCACTCATTTGAACTGAAAGAACCTCCGTGTCCAAAAGTGACATTTTCAAGGGTTTTTTCACTGGACACTTTTTCCATGAGAATTTCCAGTTCTCTTGATATCTACACAAAATGTTAGTGTTCACAGCAGACTGAAAGAAGGAACTCCATAGCTCTGTTACACATTGAGTGAGGAACATTCTCCTTTGGCTTTTGCCATGGACTAGATTTATCTGTTGCCCCTTTGTTCTTGTATTGGATCGGAAAAGAAGAAACCATTTTCTATATATCTTGTTTGGTAACTGGTGGTCTTATAGATTTATGCTGTTCATTCTTCCTGTGAAAGAAACAATTCATACTTTTGATTACTTCTGTCATCCTTCTCTGAAGCTTTTGCAGTTGCTGTGGTTTTTTTTGGAGATTGGTTAGATCAGTACTCTGCATAACAATCAATATAACAAGCATCACAAAACTTATACAAGGCTGTAGTAATAATCTCTGCTTTTTCCTCTATACTTTGCCTAATAATTGGAAGCACTTTTTGACCGCTGAACTTTGTTTCCACTGAACCTCCTATTTCAGTTATTATTCCTTGATGACGTTCTTTGATTTACAAAATTACACTCTTTACTGAGATGCCTTCTTCCTCCCATAAAATGTCACTTCACATTTATCCATAGCCAACTTGATTTGCCATTTTAATGTGCTGTCTTTCACTTTAATACAGTGTTTTCCCAGCTCTTCATATCTGCTTCTACCTGAAACAAACAGTATAGAAACATGCTTTCTTTCCTCATGATATGTACTTCTTTTCCAGGTCATCAGGAGATCTACAGGGCTGTCTACATCTGCAGAGTTGCAGAGTCCCTGAAAAACTGTATGGGTGACATTGCTCTGCTCTGAAAACTGGCCATTTATTCTGCACATAGTTTTATTTATTTTTCAGACAACCACCTGCCTCTAGAAGGATCTGTCTCCTTTAACAGTCAAATACTCAGTGGAGACGGATCTTGTCAAATGACTTCTGGAAACGAAAGAGGATTATTTCTAATCAGCGCTAGGCAGGGCATCCCTGAAGCCCCATGTCTAATTCTGGGTTCTCCAAAGTAAAATGGAGCTGGGACTGTTCAGCCTGGAGAAGACTTTTGGGAGATCTCAACAGTACGTATAAATACCTGAAAGAAGAATGCAAACAAAATAGAGTCAAGCTCCTTTTAAGTGGTGAGCAGTTACAGGTCAAGAGATAATAGGCACAAACTGAAACATGGGAAGATACCTTGGAATGTAAACAGACACTTTTTACTGTGAGGGTGATTAAGAACTGACACAGGCTGCCCAGAGAGGCACTCACTTTCCCTGAGATATTCAAAAACCACCTAGACATGTTCCAGACTAACCAGCTCTACATGACATGGGCACTGGAGGAGGTAATTTCTGGAGATCACTTCAAACCTTAACCACTATGTGATTCTGTGATATCAACAAAATATTTTGAATCCACATGCTTGGATAAAAAGTAGACCTCTTCCTAAAAAATACATCTGATTTCAGATGCAATATTATTTCATCATCTCAAGCTATTTTACAATGAAGAAAAAATTTGTTAAACTGGTTTTGAACTCATGGCTCCTAAGACTTGTACCAAACTCTCTTAAAAGAGCCATGACAAGACATTTTGAAAAGCAATTCTTTCATACATTAATGCCTTCCCAAAAAAAGTTCCATAAGGCCAGCTAATAGCCAGGTTAATTGGTTACACAACAGATTTAACAGCCCCCCCACCCCCCAAAGCCTTAGTATGCTCCTTCGTTTTAAAGTACTTTAATAAAAATAATAATGAAAACCAAACCCTATACACTCCTAAAACCATAGATTAGAAAACAAACCATTTTTTATTTTTTCAACTGACATCCCTCTTTCCTCCTTTTATTAGATATTATGTATAAAAATTGAGATGATTTAGAATGATCTAAGTTTCCCTTGCATCAGCTTCAGAGTACTAAGTGAACAATTCTCTAGAGGAAGCCTGAACTGAACATCCGCAAGCTGTTGCAAAAACAGCCTATACCAGAAAGAACTCTGAGAAACTTACTCTTAAAAATGCTTGTAGTTTGCATATGCTGTGTTTTAGCTACCTGAAAGACACAAAGACTGTACAGCTCTAGCGAATTCGAAATCAGTAGTGCAGTCAGAATTACAGTGCTGCACAGAAATCTATTCTTGAAGACCAGCATCTAATAAAAGGTAGTTCCAAAGATCTGGTTTGCCTTATTTCTTAAGGCTGAGTACTACTGATGAGATTATTTGTGGGAGGAAAAAAATGGACATGAATAAAGGTGAAGGCATTACTATCAGGAGGACTTTATAACCCTCAGTTCTCTATTTCTTACTTGTATGTTTTAATCGAAGTGCAAACTTCTGTGGCTCCTTAAAGCAAGCTGAAGTAGAGTAAGTCAGTCTCTGTTAGTATAGAAGCTGAATGAGTCTCAGTGACAACTTATGAGATAGGTAATGCAGTATAGCTGTTTACAATACAGAATCCTAGACAACCATTTAATTTCTATGTATCACCTAAAACCCCTTATCCTACTTTTTTTTTTAATGCTACAACCGATCTTCGGTTTTCTCAGAAGTATTCAATTCTATTTCTGTAGGCTTTGTTCTCTGATATATGCAAGTCTTTTCTTGCATATACAATTCTTTTTATGTCATCTTCTGTATGAGAGCATTTGCTGTATCAACTATTTGTTACTGAACTATCTTTCTTTTCTAAATGTAGATACTCCTCCTTCAAACTCATTTGTCATTCTTACAAAACATGGCATCAGTCAGTTTTTAGAGTGTTTCACCACTAGACTATCCTCTTGGTTTTCTGTTGATATAGAGAATAAAACTGTTACAGTAAATGTCATGGGATGAAAACGAAAGTGAAAATAAAACTTGCCTTTTTTCCTACTGTGTGGGGTTCGGCAGGTGGGGGCGGGGGGACCCCCTACTCGTGTGGGCCAAGAGGCCTGCCCAGGGGCCGGTGGTGCAGGGCTGCGGGCGGCACCGGTTCGGTGGTCCCCTTCTCCCGCTGTGCCGCGCAGGGCGGCGTGGCTGCCCTTGGGGCTCGGCACAGCCTGGCGCTGCTCCGCTCAGTGGCGCCAGCCCCAGTGACAGCCACGGCGCGGCCAGCGAAAGCCCTCCTTCCCCTGGTGGTGGGGGAGGGGCGCGGCAGCCACGTGGTTCTGGGTGCCGCCATTTTTGCCGGCATGCCACGGTACTTCCGTGTTTCCATCATGTCTGGCTTGTGGGTCGGCGACACTTCCGGGCCGGGCCGAGGGGGGCGGGGGGGGCCACCCTGCAGGGCCGCGGCCACATGCCACCGCAGCCGCGGGGCACCGGGACCGGGGCGCATGGCGCTGAGGGTGGTGCCATTACCGGATGTAAAGTCCCGGCCCACGCATCGCTTCCGGCTGGCCACGGCGCTTCCCATGAGCCACCGCGCACGTGGGGCTGTACCCGGGGTGGAGCCCGCGGCGCTGCTAAGCCAATCGCAGGAAAGGCCGGCCCCGGGACCCGTCTGTGCATGCGCGGATCGGGGCTCCTTATAAAAGGGCCGCACGGCGGCCATTTTCCTCTCTTCGGCTTTGGACGTTGCAGTGGTAACATCGCTTCTCATCGTCTCCAGGACTAACGGCCACGTTGAGGTCGGGTAAGTGATTTCCGCTGCGGTGGTCTGGTGGGCATTGCCTGCAGGGGGACCTGTTCTTTTGATCACATTTTTTTTTGTGATCAGGCTTTTTTTCTTTCTTTTTTTTCTCTCTCTTTCAGAGGGGTGGACTTCCTTTTTCTCGGAATTGCATTCTTTCTTGTGGATTTTGGGGAGGCGAATTTTCTTTCCTCGGGGAGGGGGGTTGTTTCTTCCCTTTTGTTTTTTTTTTCCTGTTGTTGTTTTTTTTTTCTTTCCCCGCCGGGGGCAAGTGGTCGGGCTATTGTCGGCGGCTACTGCCCGGGGCCCAAAGACCACATCTTCTTCATCAGCACTAAATCTCTCCCTGGGCTATTGGGAAGGGGAGGAGGGGGGCGCGCTCGGTTTCTAATTTCTCTTGAGTGTCTTTCCTTCAGTCAAAGCCGGGCGGAAGCTTGCGCTACTAGGGTGGTCCTCAGACCGGCCACGTGCTTCTTCTGATTACCCCGGTGTCTCTCCGGGGGGCTCAGAGAGAGAGACCAGCACTATTTCCAGAGCATCCTCATCCCAAAACGGGCCCTGGGAAACTTAATTTGTTTGTTTGTTTGCACTTTATTTGTCGGGTTTTGTGTGTGCAAAATAAACTGTGATATTTGTGTGTTTTCTTCATTTTGGGGTGTGTTTGTGGCTTCTCTCAGAATCTCTTGTCCAAAATTGCTAAATTTGTGGTAAAACCACGACAGTAAATTAAGCCATTCTTTTTTGTTCCAAAAGAAGTTATCCTCAAAGGATACTGGTCATATAAAACTAATATGGCTGATTTAATTTGTTCAACTTGTTCAGCTGTTGTTTCAACAATACCCTGTGAAGATATTTCTCTGCAGCAAACTCCAGTTCTATTTGGGCTCTCATTACATAGATGAGAACTAGCACTGAGAATGCTGCCTCTCCGTCCACATTGATGAGAGAAAGTGAGAGGAGGAAAACATACCCTTGGCTGTCATCTTCTAAGGCCTACTTGGTTAAGGCACACAGCAGACAAGACAAACTTTTCTTTCAATCTGCTCTCTTTTAAATGCACAAGTCAGAGAGGGTAGAATCTCATAGTGATCTCCAGAAAAAAAGCACCAGGCTACTGCTACTAGAAGATGGTCTCATACACATTCAAATCAGGAAACCTGGATCTAGGTGCTTTCAGATTGCAACAAGTTCATGGATAAAGACCACTATATTTATCACAGTGATCATTATAAAAAACAAGATGAGCTGAATACATTTCTAGCCAAAGACACTAAAAAGTTATGTTTTCTATACAAAGCAGTATAAAATTTCAAATAACTGAAAAATATCCTAGTCTGCTTTGCAGGGAAAGCATTCTCGAAGGGAAACAAATGCTTAAGTGCAGCCTACTTGATTCAGCACCTTTCCTTTTGGGGCTTAAACTGGTAAGTCAGTTTTACATATAGTTGCTTTTCCAGCTGTTGAAAAACACTGTTTTGAAATATTTTTCCCTCAATCTCTGAAATACTAAGCTGCTCTAAACACACTTATGATTTCAATTTTTTTCTTCAACATGAATGCTTCCTACAGAAATTGTTCATGACTTATTCATGAAGCTAGGTGTGAAAGTGAAAATCAGCTCTGTGCAGCCACAAGATCCCTCCATCAACTAGTAGTAAACTTTAAACCTCACAGAAGCTAATTTCAGCCAAAGACTGAAAGTCCTTAACATAAGTTTCCGTAAAGCAACACATATGTTGTAACTGCTAAAGAGAGATAAGGACTAAAAGTACAGGAAATAATAAAGGCAAATGGTATGACTACTCACATGCACAGGAAGTGCAGATGGAAGTCATCTGTACATGATAACTGACACCAGATGACAAATACTAGTGTCTTTTTACCAAACAGGAATCACTGAGTTAATTCACCTGATCTTCTTACGCTGAGTAAGAACATTCATGAGCAAGTCTTCATTAGGGATGAATGAAGAACAATATTATAAATCTTCAGTTAGATTTTTAGAATTGCACCAGAATTATTATTCTTCAAGAAAAGTGTTGGGTTGTTTCATATTTTTAAATGAGAATTATATAATATGTGGCAGAATAACAAAATAACTATACAAATCACACCCAGTTATTATCCAAAATTTCACCTGAAGTTTCTTGAAAGTAACAAATTCAGATAAGGCTTGTAAACCCATGGAGACTATTGAGAGTGACTTGTGATGAGATGTCTGCAATGAAATGAGAATTCACAGATCTGCCTCTTGAAAAGAATGTGGCAACCAGTTCACTTTTCTCATAATTTCCTTTTTTTTTTTTTTTTAAGAAAGCGAAGTTTTGTATCCAGTTGCACAGTCCCAAGAAAATGGAGATCAATATAGTTATTTTAACTTTTTTCCTATGGTTTGCCAAGAATACAATGGAAAAGGGCATTTTTCCAGATGCTGACCATGAATGTGGTGCTTGTATGTAATACATTTCTAATTATGTTTTTAAAAAGCAGGAAATAAATAGGAAAATAAAAACAATCTTAAAATACAGAACAAAACAAACCCAAACAAAAAATAAACCCCAGGAGATACTGTAACAGAAGTGTATGTGAATAGTTTGGTTTTGCCTTTCAGAACCTGGACAGAAATTAGAGTAGAGCCTGACTCCTAATCAGAACATCCACTCGACAAAAGAGGTTTACAATGGCCAAACAATCCACTTAAGAGCAAGAGGCAGTTTGTGTTATATGACAGCCAAATTTTTCAGCAAAACAGCTTTTAAACAAGGGCAGATTCTGCCCAGGATTCCCATGTATCCTCTCTAAGAGGGTAAACAACTTTTAAAGATATTAAAACAGTTTTAATTTAAAATACTAATGAGCATTTCCCTAAGTAAAATTTATTTGATTATATGTATAAAAGATGAAACAAATTACAACCACTCATCTTGTGAATTTGTTTACATTGAAGTATATGCAATCTAGGTACAATAACCTAGGCAAATATACACAGAAGTAAACCACATAAATACACACTGATAATTACAGCACACAGTCTGCAGAGAGTTTTCACTTTCTATGAGTAAGTTGAAACACAAATTATTTGTAAAGCAGTACTCAGATACAACCGATACAAAAAGAAGTCGTTAGAGCTAGTTAATGACGTGACATCCTTCAAAGCTGTCCAGTGGCATCATAACAGTGGAAAAAATAAGTAATCTTCAAGGATTTGACCAAGAGTTCTACAGTAATATCTCCATTGATATTACATCAGACATTAACACTGTACTTCAGTACAGTAGAGCAGAGTGTGTTACATCTCATTTCTGGGCAAATGTTAGATTAACATGTAGTTCTACTACATCACACTGTCAGATCTTCTAAGAAGCCAACATACTAGTTGCTGTTTACTGCTATTTTCTCCAATTAATTTACACCTTGAAAAAGTGGAAAGGAAATAGACTTTTGCTTCTTTCATATCCTGACATTTTGTTCTTCCCTTAGATGGAAAACAATTAAATCTGGGTAACATAATTGCACAAACGTTACTGAAGGCAACAACCTGAAAGCATACAAAATCACTATTGCTAGTCAGGAACTGTCATTGAGATTAACTTTGAAACTCAACACCTTGTAGAGATGGTAGTAAGAAATGGTATTTTTTACGTTTTACACCAGACATCTAACCACTGAAGTTTTTAGAGACACTTAAACAATTTGCTATACAAAAGGCACACAAAAAACATTTTTGCACCACAAGCTGTTCCTGTTTAATGAATTTTTAATATCAACTAGTTTCAACTATAAGGAGATATCTACAGAGAGATCAGATAAAATGCCAGTGGTATGTCTCTCAGTTATCCACTTTTAAAGAGTCAACTTTAATTGTTCTTCTACATTTTGCTTTCCTATTAATCTTTTGCTGCTACTCTTCTAATAATTCTTTCATATCAGTTGAAACCACTCAGGATCCACATTGGAATCATGTAGTTTACGACAGAGGTGTGGGGAGATACATTGTGTCTGCATGTACATGGTGGAAACTTGAAGCCAGAACAACCCAAGCAAATCAGTGTTTCTGCTCAACATTTTATGTATCCCAGAAACAGAAGTAGACACATGCTATCTTTTTTTAATAAGAGCAAATAAAATTGCAAATTAATAGGCAGCACTGAAACAGCAATCTAAGTGGGCTCAAATGTCAGACAGAAGTTTACAAGCAGTGCAACATTGCACGAACTCCTAATCTAGGTATGTAGCTTCTAAATATTTCCACAGTGGAACATGAAGGCAGGATAGGAGAGAGATTTAGACTATCAAGAAATTCAGACAGCTGAGATTAACCTGTAAAGCACTGAGATATCTTTCTTTCCCTTTCCTCTATTTCTGCCAAGAGCAAGATCCATTTGAAAGAGGTATTTGGATCTTCAAAATGAAAAGAAGTAAAGAAATTAATAATAAAAATTAAAATCTTTTAATTCCAACACAAGCAAATAAAACAAACAAAGAAAACAGAGGCACCCCCATTAAATTTCAGTTCAACAGAGATTTTCAACTACAAAGCTCACATGGGACTGGCAGAGTAATTTGTGAGAAACTTGAAACAGGCACTTGTATCTGTGATTTTTCCTGCTGATGGTTTTAAGTGCGTTTTTGTTGGTTTGGGGTTTAAAAAAAAATAATAATTATGAGATACAAATATTCTTCCCTCACTTATTCATAAAACCAAAACACTACAAATGCTGGATATACAGGCAAACTTGTTTGAGATTTACTTGGGTTGTCTGGGATTTTTTAAATTTATTTGTGTACATAATCACATTTGTATAAAAATTTTTCCATTAAAAATGTCAGCTTTCATAAACAGAAATGTTTCCATTAAATGAGTTTTCTCCATGATTACAGACTATATTCAAAAACAGGCGCTGTGCACAATTTAAGACAATAATTTTAGAATACTCATGCAATGCTCAGTCAGGCAAGACAAGTATTTCTACATGAAATGTTTTCTGGTTCTGACTAAACTAATTTAACATTGATCCATCATGAAAGGAATAGTCTGCCTGCAGGGTTTGGGATTGAATTTTTCCCTCTCAATAGAAATGAATATTTTCCTTTTCCAGATAGAGAATCTTCATTGATTTCAATGAAAATGTCTAACAGTGCCCTCCCTCCCCCACGACTAAAGCAGTCACTGAAGAGGCAGTATATGTACCGTAAAAGCCTATTTTCATCTCAGCTCTTTGAATCTGTGCCTTCCTATTCCTTAACCATGTTTTGAAGAAATATGAACATTTTTCCCCTTTTGACATCTATTGCTGTAATTTGAAGATACCCAATTCTTGGATTGAAAGAGATAATAACCAAGTCTTTTCTATTCATGTACTCTCTATCAATCATGATTTCACCATCCTCATCAACCTTTCATACAAAGGAGCACATGTACAACCTACAACTTCCCACCTCATAAAATAAAATATATTAATACCCCACCTGAAAACAAACCAACCAAAATCTGTTGCCAATGTCTTTCTCAGTGTTTGATAGGTTTTAAATTGCTTCTTTCACTGCTCAGGCTATGATTAGCCATGTTGCTATATCTGTAATGCTTGATTTGACAGTTACATTGCAGAACATTTACTTCTCCAAAGAATAAAACCAAAAGCTGTAACAACAAAGTCATAACTCCTCCTTCAGGCAGGTATCAGCATTACAAACGAATTCCAGTCTCAGAATCACCAAAAGGTATATTCTCTCAATATCTTCCAACAAGAGTGACTTAACAAATATGTTTTGTCCCATTTTACAGTTACAGCAGCAATTTACCACTATCCTAGGTGCCCTCCTCCTCAAGCATTGTCCTTGACAGACGTAATTAAAACCACAGAAGCCAAGGTTTTGAACCATTTCTGTCCCTCAGACTTGGCATTCTAACCCTTTTCTTACTCTCACTCTTTCTTTTTACTAATTACACCTTATTCCTTGTAAATATTAGAAGGAAAGACAAAAGGAGTTGAACCTTTCTGAGCTCCTGCACTATTTTTTTCTACATGTAGTAAGCTGCATGTCATTTTTTTCTCCTGTCACTCATCAGTGAGAACTCACAGGGAATGCCAGACCTCTGTCTGTATGGAGAGCTTAGAAGTACTAGTATGGTACACACCTCAAGCATAAGGAGATATGGAATTGTTAAAGGACAACATTATGTACATCACAACCCCCAGTTAAGAATATAAAGCTCTCATTAAGAGATACAAGAAGGAAGAGGTCAGAAGAAGTAGAGACACACTATGATTAATAAAGGCATCCATCTTTTCCAGAAGTCCCCTTTCAAACTGTGCTTTCTGACTCAATTGAGAAAAAACCCAATAACATTGTAAATATAATTAACTAGTTCCCTGAAAATCTTTTCTACTACTTAGCTTTCAGACACCTCTATTTATGAAATGAAACACTGTCTTTAGTTGCACGAAGGAGAATTATGTTAGGTATTTTAAGCCATCTGTTCTGATTATTCTAAAAATAGAAGCAGCGGAAATTCACATATTTTAGATGATCTTACGTCACCACAACAGCTTTTCTCTTTTGTTATTCCACATGCCTTCCAAACCGAAACTGTCAGCTGAGTATGACAGCACAATATAGCAGAAATTCTGCATACAAACAGTATTTCTTAGAAAAACCTGCAAAAGCAGGCTCACACATACACAGGGAATTGCTGCAAGGCTGTATGCTTGTGCCATTCCTATTTATACCTGATGTAAGAAAGGTGGGTGTAAAAAAATGCTATACAGTTTTGAGAGCATATGTTGTTCAGGCATTAGCTACAAGTGTTAGCAGATACCTCAGACTTACTGAGAGCAATCCACATATTTGCCTGGACATGCAGAATAGTCAGGCAGAAAGAGGAGGTAGAGTCATCGCCTAGATACTAGAATACTTTGCAACTGCTGGCAAACTGAAAGCATAGGTGGCTTCCAATGTGGGACTACAAATTGCACCACAGCATGTTCCTCACTTTGGAAAAACAGTTACATTAGGATGACACAAGAAGAACATAATGAATACAACAGGAGCACTTACAGATAATTTCCAGTGGCTTCTGCCAGTTTCAAGAAAACAGAGTTAAAATTATGTGCTAGTATACCCAACTCTTCATTTCCTCATCAAGCATTTGCTGAACTCATTATTCAGGGAAATCACATGGTATTAACCCACAGACTTAAACATTCTTATTTATGAAAAACCTTAGTTAGAATTATTAAGTGCTAAATGTAAAAGATATGTGTATTTTCTATCAAGAAAAAATGTCTTTTCAGGGAAGTTTTTTGATCTGTAGGAAACATAATGTCAATATACAAAGGGCAAAACTTCACTGGAAAGGTGAGTACTTTCCACTTGTATTTGTTCAAGTGATCAGTTAAATAACACACAATAAACTTGTTTGTTCTTTATGAAGACATATTAGTATTGTTTATTTTTGCCTTTGAAAGTTATTGTATATTTCCACATCCAGAACTGCAACTTTTGGACATTTCAAATGTTGAAATTCTTTGAACTATCAATAGAAGGAAGTGATTTTTTTAAAAAAACTTTCATATACAAAAGAACTTCCACAAATCAGTGTTTTAAATCTGTCTTTCTCTGTGTCAAAGAAGACATATGAAGACAGCAAAACAGAAGAAATTACTCAAAACAGAGAACGTGGAAATGATGGACTAAGAAATGATGCTGTATGTTTTTTTCTTTACTACTCTGCATTAATCATACATTTATGTAGGAGTCATATTATAGCCAAGCATGAACACAACTCTTTGGTGATTTCCACTAAATATATATTGTCCAAAATTAATATTGATTTTATTTTTTTACTCATTTAAGAGTAGTATACAATTTCATATACTATTTTGCTCTTGTTTAATCATATCTAAAATATACTTTCATATCAATGGTAATTTTCTCCCCTTTCATGGAAAATAAATTCTTTGTCAGACTGTTTACATTTTAATTTAGACAGTCTTAGCATCTCTAATAAAAATACTTTTCTCATGCCTGAACATTTCACTACTTGAGAAAAGAACTGAAGCTGATCAGTGAGCATGCCATCTTGTCCTTCTCCTTATTTGGAGATGTCCTTCTCCTTATTTAGAGAACACTCGTCATCCAGCCATAGAGGCTGAATACTGTTTTCCACAGTGAGACAAATACTTTGCCAACAAATATTTCTCTAGGTTCACTAAGAATTATATGCCCTCTGAGACTTTAATTTCTCCAATTTCTCTATGCTAGAGACAGTTCAAGCAACAGTTCTAAAAACAGGACTCTCTCACTTTGCACTACATGTTTTTGTTTAAACTGACTTGCTATCATTCATATGAAGAAGAAATACTTTCTTCTCTGAATTTCCATGCACTTATATTGGCTCCAATTTAATAGTTTTACTAGTTGGTTTTGATATACTTTGGAAAAAATTATAGTCAGTTTACACACATAGCCCACTTGAGAACACAAAAATTTAGATCCCAGGAGGCATTTTGGTAGGATTTAGGATTAAGTAGAGAAGAAGAACAAGGCTTCTACTGATGACATTAATTGTTGATGAATTAGAAATAATTCATACCCCATTTAGTTTCTTTTTCTGTTCTTGAAGAATGTGGGACTATTTGATCAATGTATTTCTTCATCAAGATATCATAATATCAGCTAACTGATTTCAATTTCTTAATACACTGATAGAACTGCTCAGATGATATTGTAAATCAATGCAAAGACTCAGTCCTGGAAACTAAGCACCATCACAACAGATATATTTCCTCTTTTCACTGGTCTAAAAGGCATGTGATTTAAGCTTTACTTAATTTTAGTTTTTATAAATCTATTTCCTGATCTATGTATATTTGCAAAAAGAACATCAAACAATGCACATGAATTGATCTCTGATAGGGTTACAGCAGTGGTGCAGGAAGGAATAGCAATACCTGTCACCTACCTGTACCTCTGCAAAACGTTTGACACTGTCATACAAAACATCCTTGCCTCTAAAATATAGAGGCATGTACTTGGCAGATGGACCACCCAGTGGATAAGGAACTGTCTGAATGGACACACTCAAAGTGTTGCATTCAACAACTTGATGGCCAAGTTGAGAACAGCAAAAAGTGGATGCTCCTCAGTGGTCAATATTGGGAGCAGCACTTCTCAACAACTTTGTTGATGACATGGACAGTGGGACTGAATGCACTGTGAAGAAGTTCGCTAATGCCACCAACTTGTGTGATGCGGTTGACTTCCTAGAGGGAACTGACAACTCCCAGAGGAATGTCGACAAGCCTGACAAGTGAATCCAAGAGAAACTCAAGAAGTTAGTTCAGCAAGACCAAGTGAAAGGTTCTGCACCTGGATGGGCACAAACTCAAGTACAAGGACAGACCAGATGGAGAACAGATTGAGAGCAGTCCCGGGCAGAAGCACCTGAGGGGGTTTGTGTACAAAAATTTCAACATGCACCAGCAATGTGTGCTGGCAGGCCAGAAAGACCACCATGTCCTAGGCTGTAATAAAAGTGCCGAGACCAGCAGGTGGAGGGAAGTGATTCTCTCCTTCTACTCTGCTCTGGTTAAGTTCCCACCTGGAGTACTCTGTTCAAATCTGAGGCTTTCAATACAAGAAAGATGTGTGTACCCGTTGGAAAAAGTCCAGAGATGAGCCACTAAGTTGATCACAAGACTGGAACACCTCTCCTACGAAGACAGGCTGAGAGAGTTGGGGCTGTTCAGTCTGAAAAAGAGATGATAGCAGCCTTGCAGTACCTGAAGGAGGATTACAAAAAAGCTCGAGAGAGGCTTTTCACAAGGGCATGGAGTGTTGGGACAAGGTGGAATGGCTTAAGGTGAAGAAGAATAGATTTAGATTACATATTAGAAAGAAATTTTTTATTGTGAGGGTGGTGAGGCATTGGAACAGGTTGTCTAGAGAGTTTATGGACTCCCCAGTCCTGGAGATGTTCAAAGCCGGACTGGATGGGGCTTTAAGCAATCTGGTCTAGTGGAAGATGCCCCTGCCCATGGCAAGAGGATCCAACTAGATGATCTTTAAGGTCTCTTCCAACCCAAGTCATTCTGTGATTCTACGAATCGCTTTCTCTGTCAGTCACATATCTGGTCATACAAATAAAGCATTCTCCACAATTGAGTGGTATGGATAGAAAAACGTGGGAAATATGTGGGAAGTATACTTAACTGGTTTGTAGGATATGCAAAAACAATGCTGACTTTCCTTTCTCTGAAGGGAAGGTAAGAATGGTGACCAAAGAAAGTTCCTTCAGCTTCCTCCTTTGAGATATCCTTCTGTAGCTGGCATAATTGTGGTATTTTTCACTCGTTAAATAGTCTTGGTGACCACATAATTCTTTAAAATTACCATGAAAACAAAAGAAGCTAGGCATGAACACGGTATCATTGTATCCCATTACAATTATTTCCCTATCATGCATGTCGTTATTTATTTGTTTGTTTATTTATTTACTTCTACCTGGCTCACCTTCTTCACTAGTAAGAAAGAATTTAAGTATGAGTAGATGACTGATTTTAGTACAAAGCTTCTACTATTTTTTCACAGAACAGAACTGGAAAACATATCAAAATATTTGTATGCAAATCTGTAAAGGTTCTTACCATATCTAAAAACAATTGGTGAAAACCAGTTTATTGAAACTCCAAATAAAAGCCCTTTAAAGCAAAGCTTTTCAGAACATATTTACCATTTCTTTGAGTGTTTGAATTAGTTTCAAACCAATACATTATCAAATAAGAGCTTTAAATTTGTTTTTGAAAATAATAAGAATCCAATCTTCGGTTCTTTCTTTTAGCTGGAACAAATATCTGGAACTGACTAGCCAGTGACAATTTAACCATTTATCACAATTTATGTCATTTTTTCAAGATAGGACTGTATCGATTTTAACATTGAAACCTGTAAGAAGAAATACTTCTTCTTTAACAAACTAAAAGTAATTTACTTCACCAAGGAGAATTTTCCCCCAAGGAGATGTGTGAAAATCTGACTGCTGTCTTACAGATAAACCACAAATGTTTATGTCATATGCTGTAATGCCCCCCTCTAACAGCTCAGGTAAGAAACGTGTTTTCAGACAGCAGTTCCCACTCTCCTACAGTGTAATTCCATACATACAAACACCCCCTTCCCTCCCCTGAAGGGTGCCTACTGGATCGGAAAGAAAGTTCTACCGAGCTGTAATGGTTTGGGTTAAAATCACAGAGGAAGACAAAGAAAAAATAACTCTCTCTCCTCTGCCTACATCTTGGCTGGGAGGNGTCTGTCTGTCAGAGGGAATCCAGGCTGGTCATAATTGGGCAATTACCCCCATTTATTCCCCCATATATCTACCCTTTAATAAATTGCTGCCTTCCCTATCCGTCTCTTGTCCATTGATAAAACCTAATATCGTCCAAAACCAGGACACGAGCTTATTGCTAATTGGAAGCCTTATGAGACAGTTAAATCCAAATAGTCATTTTCTATAGAATTTAACAGTTGTCATCTCTACAATATAACTATTCACTCTGCTTTTATTCACACACTGTACATATGTACTGATGGGGATTCTGCTGTTCAGCTATGAAATCTGAATCAGCATGCTTAGTCATTTAGGTTCTGTTCCTTGAAGATTTTCAACAGTACCATGGAGGAAATAGAAACAATATCCAGTGTGCTATGCGTGTGTTCATGTAGACATATGTATTCGGGTAGTAAGCCTCATCCCTTCTGAAGTATCCGTTGTGAAGCATCATACTATGCAAAAACTTCAAGAAGTGCTCAAGAAACTTGGTCCACCATAGATCTATCACTGCTATAATTATAAACAGGAAAAAAAAATCATAAAATTATCTAATTGTCAGCATCAATAACAACGAAAATATTTGAGAAATGGGCTAATGAGCTAGCAGGACAAACTGATGGGTCAAGATTTCTAAGATAACTCTCAAAATGAAGATCTTTTCCTTCTGGCACAACTGCAGTAGAAACTCTCTTTTTGTTTTTCTGTCCTTTTCAGGTACAATATTGCATTCCGATTTTCACTTAGGTTTGGCAGGTGGTTCTACCATACATGTTGGGTCTCCCATTGGCAGCAAGGCCATCACTGACTTCACAATTGGATTTGCAAAGAGCAATATTTTTTGACACACATCTGTGCTTTCACTTCCTTTGACTGAAGGAAGATACAAAAAAGTCTAAAAACTTAATCATACGTATTCGTTTCTGTAACATACAAACCAAGTTGAGCCAAGGATAAAATGTCCATTTGGCCCCTATGCATGCATGCTGTTAAACCTTTAATTTCTACTGTCAGTTTCAGTATATTTCCCTTGGCTCTTCCCCGACTGGACTAAAAATATCTTGCTTCCAGCACAAATTCTTCCTTTGCATAGAAAAGCTCCCAAACAGCTTTCAGTGAAGCCAAGCGCATCCTGTATTTAGGCTGGAAGGGAATGAGGGAATGACAGTTGTCTCCCGGTTTCAGTTCCTTTTTATTTTTGTCCTCAAGTTTGGCAAAAAAGCAACAGCAGAAAACTATTGTTTTTCCACAACTAAAAACCTGTCTAGCATGCTTAAGCTTAGGAAAATTCAACCCAATCGGTTTGGAATTATTTTTGACCACAACCTCAGAGGTAATAATATAATAAACTCACTCTAGTACGCACCAGCTATTTCCCAGCTCACACAAACAAAATTGTGCAGGGAACACCATTAGTTAACTACTGTTACATGCTGAAAAATCCCACAGTTTTACAGGATGAGGTGCTTTGTCAACATTTCTCATTTTCTAGGGTAACATGTTCCCTGTGCTGAGAACTACACATGTACTGATGAGTCATTAGCCACCATCTAGTAAAACAACTCAAAGATCAAACTTCATCCGTCCTCATTGTGTATGTTCCTTCATTATGCTTTCTTTTTTTAAGTGACATTTAAATCTGCTAACACACATTTTTACTTCATGCAGACAAGAAAGATCTGGTCAGCTGAACTAAGAGTCCAGTATTTCAGGCCAGCAGACTAGAATCAACTTAACACACCTTTAACTGAAAAGAGAACCATGACCATAGAGGAATTTTCACACTGCAATGAATTTATGGTAAGATCCAAAGGGCATCACAAAGTCTGTGAAATTATTTAATAGCCCTGCCCCTCTAGCATGGCAATTTACATAAAATGAATAATTCTATTATTTTATTCTAACTTTGCTTACATTTAACAGAAAATTTCCAAAAGTCCAGTTTCCATCTCTGCATAAGAGCTGAATTATGGTCTTCTCCAGGAAGGAATATCCTGAAAGCAATGACTAGGAGAAAAATTAGCTTCATAATTAAGCTATTTTGTTCAGCAGTTTCTTTAGCTTAATCTTGGACTAAGAAACTCACCATTAACCCCCCAGATTAAATACATTCTGGTAACCATGTAAGATTCATTAGCAAATATCCCATCATATTTATACCAAAGAGTGTAGGTAAAAGTATACACCATATGACACATACTTCAACAGAAGAACAGTAGACAAAAGCTATGATGGGCTAGAATGACCATTGGCCTATTAAACTTGCCACACATCTCATCTGACAGTTTCAAATGCTGAACAGATGTAGTTATTTTAAGTTGTACTTGAACTACCTTGTGTAGGTACACATGCATTTTAAAGCAGTGTGATGTTTTAAACCAGCTAAAGACCAGTGATCTAAAGCAGTAACATCATTTAAGTCATGCAGTCAACATCATTCAAATAAATAAATATTCAACCTCAGTATTACAAAAATGCTGAATTGGAAAGGACCCACAAGGATCACTAACTCCAACTCTTAGCTCTGCACAGGACCACCCCAAAGAATCACACCACCGCCTGAGAGTTCTACTGATATTTAGACTGCATCCCACAGAAGTGGATGTCTGCAAGTAGAAAGGCTAACATTTTTAAATGCTATCTGACTCATACCTGTTTTACATACCAGACAAAATAAGTTCTTTATATCTACAAGCAGTTGAAGGGATCTTTTTCTCTAGTTAAGAGATCTGATATAAGTGACTTTGTCACTATCAGTACCACTTGAAAAGTGTTAACCAAGATATTTGCATGCCTACATGCTACTTTCCATTTTAAAAGTAATAGAAATACTAAATCCACCTTCTCCTACCAAAGGATGTCATAACAGCTTAGAGATGATTGTTGCAATATCATACATACAGAGCACTGATAAGACCCATTAATTTAGCTTTGGCATCACTGCTTTAAAACAGAGATAGAAGATAAAGATTCAGAGCAAATTGCAAAATTATTTAAGGAAATATTTTGCCTCATGACAAACACTGTTAGAAACCTAGTTTAGTAAGTGAAACAAATACGGATTGTATAAATTCAATTATAAATATCTGCCTAAGTTTCAATTGTACAATGCCCTCTGAACTGACAAACTAAGTGTGATACCAATAAACAGAAGCCTGGCCACTGTGGACTGGAAATTACCAGAGGATATTCATTATTATTTTATAAATCTAGTTGAATATTGTAATTTTTCATCTAAGAATGTAACTTAATAAAAAACTTCAAAAAATAAGTTTATCACTTTTCATTAATGTAACTTCAAATTAGCTAAATTTTGTTATTTCTTAAAAGTAAAGTAGATGACAGTTCAAAAGTCTTTTATAAAATAGACCAATCACATTTGATCTAAAAATTTTGGAATATGCTTAGAACTTGACCAAAAATTTATAAATACTGAGTTTTACTTGTTTCAGTTTTGATAAATCAATCTTCTCACATACAAAAAGGAAAAATAAAAGCACTGTTCTAAAATTTGCAAAACAATTATAACCATGACCACCCAAAACAAAAGCACCTGGTGCTTTCTGGTGATGAGAATCTGAAAAAGACATTCAGAAGCAAAGGTTCTGTTTTCTTTCCTGAAAGCCAGGCACAAACAAGAATAAAGCATCAATTCAGAAATGAGTATCCTGGCTGAGAGACACCACTGAACTCTACAGTGCTTGCAACACAGAAGAAAATTCTCCATAGACATAAATATCTGAGCATGCTCAAGCATGTTTCACACCAGCATTATTATTCATACCTCATGGCTGCACTCCAGAGCTAAAAGGCTTTGTCCATCAGAGCATAACTATGAGTAAGTCTGAATGACAGGCTTCTGTAGTATTTTATCTAAATGTCTTAGAAATCTATCACAATAGTCTGGCTTTATTCCTCACAATTGCTACAGAACTGATGGAGAAAGACGAGAAAGTGCTGATGAGAAGGAATTGCCTTGGATGACCTATACTTTCAACAACAAGAGGTAACTCTCCGCCTGGAGCTGTGACTCCAGAAGATGAAAGCACTGTTCCACAGATTATCAGTCATTTCAACTTCAGTCTATCTAACCAAGTTAGAATAGCCAGTTTTCAGAAAGACTTACAGGCAGACCCTAGATGTCCACCAGGCATTCTGGTGATTTTATCCAAATTTCTATTTCATGCAAAATATTCTTAATATTACCTCTTGTTTTACTTTTGTGCATCCCATTAAGAAACATAGCTGAGATTTGTCCACATATTTTACACTGAGAAAGTTCTGTAATGCTTCAGACAGAAGTCAGAAGCAGAAACATTCACTTCAATTTCCAATGTGGATAGATAAAACAAACCAGATCTCAGTATTGGTCATCCCAAATCTTCCAAAATTACTTTTCATGTCTTCAGGAGTGTTAATGTAACATGACTGTTACATTTTTTTTTTCCATCCACTTTGCTGAAATCACCAGAATTCTATATTTTATCCATAATCAGAGCATCTGGAAACTGTTTTTTTTTCCCAAATGAAAGGTGAGAATTTCACATTCACACACTTCCACATGGGGGAGCTTAAAAAATAAAAAAACCAACAAAACCCAAACTGCAGAGTTCTGAGGAAGACAGATCACCTCCTTGTTTGCAGCACCATGACTACATACAAACTTGAAGCAGAATTTATAGAGAAAGAAAGTCACAGTCATATGATTTAACACAATCTACCTTACTCTTGTACTGCTGTGGACACAGCTATCACAAAAATCAGGCAGCAACCTTAGTAGGTGGATTCCTGCTGATAAACATATAGGAGAATGTAAATTCCCTCTTAACTGAAAAGAGATGAATATGATGCGAATAACTCTGGACAATTGTAATGAACTCCTGCTTCAATGAAGTTCAACATCCAGCTTCTGTTAGATTTACCTCTCAACAATCCAGTACTCGTGTTCCTCCTAATCTCATTTGTCTTGCTGAAAGACTGTTTCTCAGGTAAAAAGCTTCCACAAAACTTCTGTTGAGATGTCTGTATTGGGCAGAACACTCACAACCTTACTGAAACATTTAGTAATTTCTGACTTCCATAATTACCAGAGGGAAAAAGTCTGGAATATGAACACCAAGTCACAGTCAGTAAAGCAAGAACTGGAGGGGGGCTATTAACCTTTATTATACTCTTCAGCATGAAGAGGTTTTTTTTCTTCTTTAAAAAGGTCAAATATATGTCTCCTGAGCACTGATGTAGGTTGGAAAGGATAAAA
>VYZS01010795.1:0-13275 GCA_013400695.1 Neodrepanis coruscans | reverse complement strand
AAACCTGAGGGTTTCCTAAGACCTTGTTTTGTAAAGGGGAGATTGTTGTGCCTAACATTTTTGTTCTACCTACTGTATCTCTCTGGACACAAAACAGGAAATAAAACCAACCCGCTAAACAAACTTTATATAGTTTACAGTCTCCACGGTAGATTAAACTCCAGAAAGGCTTAGTTATGTTTCAGTATACGCAGCAATAGGGGATGCTCAAGCAGGCTAAATAGTTCAACTAATCCTCCAGCTGCTGACCCACAGTAAATCCATGGCCCTTCTGTGAATCAGAAGAATCACTGTTGTTACAGTGGAGACCCTTGGGGAGAGCTGTAATAGAGATCCAGAGCGACCTTTAAGGCTGCCTGGGGCAGCTCAGCCCGGGGAGGATGGAGATGCTTGAAGCACAGAAGGATATGCCTATTTCCCCTGCTCCTCTGGGACATGAGCAGGGGCAGGAGCAGCCCCTGCCATGGGGAGACAGCACATGGCAAAGGGGTACCTCTGCACAGTACACTCTGTGCAATGAACTGCTTAACAAACCTTTCCTTTTAGAGAGGGTTTCTCATAAACAAAATATTCAGAAGGCATTTTTGTGACTTCCCAGAGGCAAGGAACTGAACAGCAAAGAGGTGCACTATCTCTAGGTGGCAAATTGAATAGAAAAAGACTGTGGGTTGAGGACAGAGAAGGCAAAAGGGGGAGCAGAGATACAAGGGAAACCTGCAGAAGCTTATGGACCTATTCTCAAAAAGATATTATTTCAGTTTGCACAATAAAAAATCTAAGTACAGACTAAATTCAACCTGAAATATTTACAAACCCATAGGATATCTATGCTCTCCAGGGGCACCATTTGTATACTTCTCTGAATTGTATCCTGAAGGTCACAGATGAAATTATTCTTGGCTTTAGCTATAGGATCAGTGTTTGCTTTGGCTCTTTTCTTCTTAAATGTTTCTGTGTAAGTGGAATGGATTCTAATCAAGCTTTTTTTAAAACAGGTTTTAATTTTCCTGTTACAACAAAGAAAAAACTACAGGACAATTTAGAACTATACAACAAAGAAAAAACTACAGAACAATTTAGAACATATAGTAGCAAGACAGAGTACTGAAAGAATATTCAGAATAAAAGGAACCTCTTGAGGTATTACATAAGGAAATAGATGTTTTCTTCCACTCTGAAAAACTTGAAATCACACCCCTGTATACATTTTGGGTTTTTTAGAAGAGCTCAAAGAAGTTATCAGTTGTGATATGAACCTCCCTCTCTGAGAGCTTGCCTTTCAAATTTAAAGACATTTAGTGGAGTATTTGGTCAGCTTTTTAGAATGGCCATAAGAGGCCTCAGAGTCTCAGCTTTCATAGCTGTATTCCAAAACTAGAGTGTTCTCATAAATTGGAGAGTGTCCAAATTCTGAAACACAGTATGGCAAGATCCACTACTGTGAGCTATTAGCACTTGTCCACAGCACTCAAGTCTAAGCACCTCTGTTGCTGCTCTCCAGCTACCCACAAAAGTTACCTGTACTGTGGTAAAGAAATCACTTATATTTCGAACAGTAATTTAACAAGGGCCACAAAAAAGTCATATTTAAGAAGAAAAACACCACAGAAACCTTATGAGTGTGCTCCAAACTAGTAAACTAGTCTTTTCATTGTTAATTCTGTAATAATTTTTCTGGAGACGCAGTGAAAATTTTAAAGAAATTAATGTGGACCTACTTACTAAATACTTTTTCAACTGGGGACCAAGCTCTTATTTTAATTTTTAAGAAAAGAATAGTCCTAGTAAGGAAATTTTTTTAGGCTTGAAGTTTCTTGCTGAATGTAGGGAGAGGATAGGGCTGTGTTGGTTCCAAACTCTCAGCAATGATTTCTCTGCCTGTTACCTGGGACTGCACACCAGCTCTTCCCAAATGAAGATGATGCTCTTTGCAAACCATCCTGGTTTGCCTTCATTTTCAAGCAAAGAGCTTCTAAGGCCAGGTGACTTCATTAATGCATTTTGTTTCCTGGGGAATTGCTGGTTTTTTGCGGAGTTGTCAGAAAACCACCTTAAAGTAGACCACAGAGCAGAAGTGGAATAAACTCTTAATACCAAAACACAGCTATAAAAGAGCACAAAAGCAAGATGCAAAGTTGGGTTGACGTCAGTCACCTGTCCTAGTTCTCATTTACTGGTGCTTGCAGGAGCTTGAATTCTAAAGGATTTCTTGGTGATAGCTCTTTCCAGTTTGCATTGTCAGCAAGCTTGTGCAGGGTGCAATCTACTCCCATCATCCAGGTCATTAATGAAGATGTTGAACAGTATATAACAGGTATATAACCAGTTCTTGCTTGATTACTTTGTTAGGTTTATCAACTTTGAAAGCAGCTTAAAATTTCAAAGGTGAAAATGACTCCAAGACATCTTTGCCCATACCCTTTGCCTTTCTCCTTCTTCACTAAGGTTTCTGCAGGCCACCATTTCCCAACCCTGCTCTTCTTTGAGAATCCACTTACTAGATGATGATCACTAGCACATTCATGAGACTGAGACTTTGGGTATACCCAAATTTTCATCACAAATACCTAAAAATCCAGATTCTACAGGGTGTGTTTGATTCCAACATTGTCCATAGACTCCTGATAACCTCCAGAGACTGAATAAAACAGAAAGCCATCCTTTTTGAGAATTCTTAGTGGCAGAATTTTTTTGGCTATTCATTTTCTTGTATAGATTGTGCATTTCATATTTCAATGACAAAGGAGGAATTCACAAAGGTTCATTTCAATGAAGAGGTGTGTCAATGACGTCTAGGTTTGGGGGAAGATTTAGAGCAGGATTTCAACTTCAGACACTCTAAATCATATCTCTGAAGGAACCCCTTTCTTTACAGTGCCTGTAGAGAAACAGCAGAGAGATTAGCCTCAATCAACACTCCACTAAATGTCAATGCAGAAGACTGCATATGACAGCAGTTAGGAAATCAGATAGCTTAATGCAACCAATAATTAAACAAAAAATTAAGGCTGTCTCACCATACATTTTCACAATGCAATTGAAGTAGAGTTTCAGTGCTTGAAAAGATTTTTGTAATTAATTGCATCTGCAGAAGCAACAAAATACTGTCTGAAAAATCAGCTCTTGATGCCCTTAGCATCACATTTAAGTGAGCTATATTTTATAAGTACACTTACAGCAAAAAAAGAAATAGTTTGAAGAACTGTCATTCAAAATATGTTATATAACTGTTGCAGCATATAAATAAAGCAGCATGAAAACTTTGTTAAAGTATTTGTGCACGCTGTAAGATTTAATGTTCCCTTAAAACACCATTTACAAAAGTGGTTGATATACTGAAAAACGCACTTAACTTTTGAACTGTGTATCTGAGCATTTCCTGGTATAGGTTCGTGGTGGCAGCATCAGGAACCGTAAATCCATGGAAGACACCACAGTAAATGTGGGAATCAACGTCCTTGGACTCCATCATGGGTGGACTCCATCAAATTAGGGGGAAACAGGCAGATGCTTTTTGCTCTCTCTTGGCCAGGGAGCAGGACTAAAGAAAAAACTATACCTGTATGTTGAAAACACACATTATTTTAGAGGAATCATACAATCAATAGTCAAAAAAGCAATACATTGGGTAATATTAATTTCTATATTGCAGGTTGAAGTATATTTACATTTTGTATCAATCAGGAGCCAGCAGCAATTTTGTAGGATTTAAACCAAGATAAAGATCTTTTTTATGTGCAAAATATAAAGGTCTTTCCTCTTTGAGCTACTGAAAATCCCAAGATAGGCACCAAGCTTTTTTTTGAAAAGTCTCATCCCAACGAGATGAATGAATATTTGCAATGTTTTTATATGTGAGTGATGTTGAGATCTGTATTCCACATAACTTAAGGAGAATTTTCGGCATTTGTAATATTTACCAGTATAGACACCATTATATCTGTCTTTTACACCACATTATGGATGTGGACACAGAGAATTACTATATACATAAGATTATGCATTTTAAGTGTGATATTATTCTGTAAAGTAGTAATAGTTGTAGTAATATTCTTTCTGTAAATTATTCTTTCTGAAATGCTAACAAGCACTCACATTACATTCATTATTAGCATTAAATTCTTCTTTGCTACTGCTAAATGTATTTATTGAAGTGTGCTTAGCTTTATCTACATAGGAAATGCAACAAGATGTATTTCAATGTAATGCAAATATAGGACCGCAATACAATTCAGGTAGAAATCATAGCCTTTCTCCATCATTTTCTCCATCACTAATTGTTGCAATAGCAGCTTATTTGACACAGAATGAAATGCTACTTTAATGATTTTTACTGAAAAAAACAAGATCTTTAATATGCAAGAAAACTCAGCAGATCTGTATGTGTTAAGCAGATTATTAAAAGAATACAATATAGAAAGATGAGCTAGACTATTTCAGTGTATATAAAACATTTTCTCATCAACACTATTTTATTCAGAAGCTGTCAGAGACTTATTAAGTGCATTATCAGTTTACCAGAATTTCCTTTATTATCAATTGATATATTTTCTCTCCCTCTCTCTCTCTCTCTCTCTGTTTTCTCCTCCAATGGCTCTCTCTTCTCATGGTCTGTTAATCTCCATCCCATAAAAATCAACTGTGAAGATCTGAGCTATGTGGTCTTTCCATGTCACTGCTNCTAGTATATAAATGTGTATTAGATATGCAGGTGCTGAGCCATGCAAACACCATTAATTTTCAGAGGAGGAATTTTTGAGGACGTATTCATGGCAGCTGAGCTATGGTAGATTTGGTGTTATGTCTGGGCTCTGAGCCAGCCTCACAATCTTTCCCATACTACCAGCCATTGAGGGCACACAGTTGCTGATGGGGGTGTCAGCTTGAGGCTGTATAAGAAAGCTGAGACCCAAGGAAAGCTAAATATATGAGAGGCAAGTCTGAGGTAGCTTGGCAGTAAGTCAGCTTCTAAGCAGTAATGCTTGTATTAGAGATATTCTGCCTTCCACGCTTAATAGTAATAAAGTTTGATTGAAATCATGTTCAAATTGCACTGTGTCTGATGCCAGGTATTTAATATTGAGCAGTTTGGGGATTTTTGCTGTCTGAAGCAAAAGGATTTAGATTTATTCCAGACTTTTACAGTAGAAACTTGTTCTATGGCCTGGAGCCACTGAGCCTGGAAAAAAAAAAACAAACAAAACTACTGGAGATCTGATCATCTTTTGGCAAAAAATCTCATGGTTCTTTTGCATGCCGTTCAAAATTGTTCTACCATAGGAGGAGTTGCCCTTTGCTGCAGAACCAGGAAATCGCCATTTTACCTTGAAACTGCTGCAGGGTCCAAAATGATATTTTTTCTAAAAGTACAGAGCTCAGAAGTCCTGTGATGATGAAATCCCTTCTCTCTCCCTCCTTCCCTCTCTCCCTGTTTTGGAGATACTTCTTTGCCCTTGTGTTTGCAAAGTTAATTTTGCTGTAATCAAGAAGCTCAAAACCAGAGAAGCAAAAGAAAAGAACCAGAAATAACATATTGGCTTTTTATTTGCTATTTAGAAAGTCTTCTGATCCTGTGGCAATTCAATTATATTTGAAGCCTGGCTCATGACTTTTGAATACTCGCTGGCACATTGGGCATCCTTGGGGGACCCACAGCAGCCTATGATGTTCCATAAAACCTGTATTAAGTTAATACATAATTCACTATTTAGAAGACAAAGAGAGGGACAGACTTGCCAGTACAAATTCTTTGTTTACTTTTAGATGATAGGCAATACAATGCCTGTATTTGAAAATCTGATTAAAGAATTTATGAGCTCCACATTTCAGCTAGCTAACAGCACACATGCAAATACATGTTGTATTCATTTGGATTTGCATTTGCTTCAGTGGTTTTACCTATAATGCAGCCATAGACACTTGAAAGGATAAGAATTGTCAATAAAGTAATCTCTATACCAAGGGAGATAAAGCCCTACCTGGAGCATAAACAAAAAATTTAAAATTCAGAACCATTGGTGCAAAGATTTTTGAAATGTGTCTACAGGGTAATTGTCCTTTTGAAGCTAAGTGCAGTTAGCAAGAGGAAATTAGAGGACATTCTATCACACTGAACTATGGCGTGAGAAAGCAGGTGACCAGCCAAAGCATACAAATGTCACATCTTCCTGAGCACCCTTAGTTACACCACTGCAGTAATAGCTGAAGGCTTGATAGAGAGAAAGTTTTACTCTTCCATCGCAACACCTTCTGTGTTTTTAAACCATTTTTATTGCTATATTTTGTCTATTTCTAGGAGAAGATAATACTTCGTAGACAAACCTGTAGGTCTTTCTTAATGACCCAGTGATCTCAGTCTCCAGGGTTTTGTGGTTTCCTGCCTGGGGATGCACCAGAGCAGCAATCTCAGCTCTTTCTGCAGACTGATCCCAGTTGACTGCAATGCATCTGCATTTTGTCTGCTTTTCTGTTCACACACTGAACAAAGCCAAGAGTCAGGATGGCAGTGAAACATCTGCAAAGAAGAATGCGTAATTCTTCCTTCTGCTGCTGGAGATTCCTGGCTAATTTGGGAATGCTTTTGGCTACAGCAACACAATAGTTTCTGCTTTGTACTCCTTTGTGCTTTCTGTGTTTTTTCCTTACTTCAAGGGAAGTGAGAGGAGAGAAGGATTTTCCCTGGTGCAATTTTTTGTGTCAGGTAAATTTTCCATAAATCTCTTCTTGAGGAATTCAGCTCATTAAAGCCCAATTAGACACCAATGGCTTGATTTACCTCATTAAGGCTAATTTAAATTAGCAGAAACAGCAAATTGCTATTAGGGATTTATAGCTAGAGTTTCAGTGGATTGTGGACAGACAAATGCCAAGGCAATGACTTTGTTCCTTTTACTATACTTTTCTCTCATTCATATTTTTGAGCATCAATACATATTAAAAGAACATTTAGTAAACCTGGAGTCAAACTGAACTTGTAACATGGAAGACATTACCAAATATAGTAATTTAAATGCAATTATTTTGTGTATGTGTGGTGTTCAGGTTGTTGGATTTTGAGGAGAGGTGTTGGATTCGGGTTTTTCTTTGTTGGTTTTACCACTGTTGTTTGTTTGTTTATGTTTGTTTAAAGTATAATCACATTTTTCTTTGAGTTATATTAGGTGAAAAGACTAAGTAAATAAGAAAATAATCTGGATAAGTTTTTCCTTTCCCGTAAAACTTTTTATAAAAGAAAATAAAGTTCCTTCAGAATCAGCATACATTGCATCTGCCAGCGTTACAAGAACATGTTATTCAGTTTTGGAAACAATTACATACACAAGAGTCTGTGCATGCCTTATGGAGAAGGGTATGGATGCTCTGGTATACTCACAATTTCAAGAATTTTCAGAATGAACATTCTGGGTGAAAAATGACCCAGGTAGCTGACCTGGTTNAGACAGCAGGCAGCAAGGTCTGGGAGGGGGGAAGCAGTCCTCAAAGCTGTGCTGAGTAGAGGCACCCCGCCTTCAGCTCCAGAGTCCCGGAGAAAGAGAGGGCAAGTGGCCTGTCCCGCAGATTTATAATCCCAGCCCCTTCCCAGCACACCTTGTGGGTCTCAGGGGCTGATGGGAAAAACCCAGGCAGAGGTAACCTTGGTAACCTGGCTACTCCTACCAGCCAAATGTGGGCACAGGAAAAACGTTATTTTTTTCCTTTGTCTTCCCCTGCAGTTTTAAGCTAAACCATTACAGTAGCATATCGAGCTCTTTCAGAGGCCTAGGTCCTTGTGGAAGGGCACTTTGGGTCTTTTCTTTACCAAGCTGAAAATGTTATCTGATGCTTCACTATTTCAGAAATGGCTGCATGAGTACAGCTGGAAATCACTTACACACATTTATGTGGATCTATGACTCTATTTATTTGGATTCATAAAGTCAACCTATGTTCCCAGAGGTCTGTAAGCAATCAAGAAGTTTGATATCTAATCTATACTGCTTATCCAGGCTCCCTCTAAGGTTAACAGAGACAAGAAGACTTTTAGCCCTTTACAAGAGCTATGTGGTCACCTTGTCTCCAGTGCCAGACTGCATTCTACACAATAATGTGTGCAGAGGTACATTGCTTTAAGAAGGTAGAAGTTAGGTAAGATAATAAGTTGTCCTTTTTTCAGCTTACAATCAACTGTCCTATTGTACAGTATTTCCGAGGGTTTACTAGAGGTGAAATTTAAACATTTTAAGTAGCCATATTGGACATCAAACTCCAAAAGCTGCACTAAACTACAACATGAGTATAAATGTGTGTATGTCTTTGTGTATACAGGTACCTATAATACCCCATTTGGCAAACAAAGGGTATAATAGTACATTCTCTGATTTATGCAGAAGGTCTTCCTTAAGATATGCCAATCTCAGGGATAATTTCCACCCCAGATTTATGTTCACCTATCTAAGGTTATATGTGCTTTAGATGAAAGTACTCAGATATATCACTGACATCAGTTTGTGCTTTTTTCACCTAAGAGACTTAAAGGCAGAGGAACAGGTTGCATATATCAAGTATTTGAGCATTTGAACTTAAAGTTTTTAGCTGAAGTTGATAGTAAACCTGTACAGCAGAAAAATGGCAAGTTTGAATCACAGTTTTCTCTTGTATTAGAGAACTGAAAAAATGTGCTGTATTGGGAACAGTTTCGCTTCAAAATATCAGTTCTTTATAGTTAGACACTCAGACAGGCTATAGACTGGAGCTCATCAAAGCCATTGGACGATGTCAGAAAAACCAAAAAAAGGTAGGTTTGCATTCCACAGTCATGAATAAATGAAAATATTATAACAAAAATATTTATCCATCTCAAATGAAAAGTTATTTCTGATATTCTGAAAAGAAGCTAAAGCATTAAGAGCAAGAGAAGATAAAACACAACTGCAAACTCAAGGTCACTAAAAGTTCTGCTGAAGCCTTACAGTCATGTGTCTTAGCAACAGAGATAAATCATAACCTTCTGCTTTTGGAAATTAATCTTCAAATACCACCGTTGTCATAGCTCTCTGTTCCCATTACTCTCTCTGACCCATCTCAGGGTTGGACTAGAAATGGGACAAAAGACCGTGTCCCAGATCTGGAAGTTTCTTTGTACATTTTTAATCTTCTTTCTTTGATTTTCCTAACAGTCACTTCTAAAAAATGCCCATGTCTTCTGTCCTAAAACTGACTTCCCTTTTGAAAGCAATGTGAAAATCTAGTTGTTAAGATGCATTTCATCTCGTAAAGCTTTCTCTAGTGAAGTTCACGGGAAAAATTTTGAGATCATTTTACCCAGAAACCAAAAAACTGTCATTGCAATTTAGGTCACATGAAGCCAGTTCTCCCAATTAAACTGAATTTTCACTTTCTCCCCTGAGAAAATTCAGTATCTGAAAATTTGCACATGCCAACTAAGGGAAAATTTTTTCAGGAGCTGTGTGAAACAGCCTACCTCCATCTGTGCCTGGACTGTGAGCAAGCCTACCATTTCCTCCAGAGTTAAAATAGACAAACTCTTAAACACTTTTAACAGTGTGGTCTGGTGAGCAGCTGAGATGGTCTAACAGTCTGTTGTTGCCAGAAGGTGATACCTTCACCCAGCTGTTCCTCCTTCTCCCCCCACAATTCACCCACAGGATCACCCCTTCTGCAGCTCCCCAGCAAAGCGGCCACAGTCTGAGCAAGAAGGTAAAGCAGAAACTAAACGATCACACAGTAAGCCAGCAGAAAAGAGCAGACAAAAATTCTGATCTTTCAAATGCCAGCTCCTGACTCAAGTCTGCACTGAGCCTTGTCTAAACAATCTAGTCTAAAAAATAGGCTAGCATGGGAAAAATAAGCAGAGAGCTTCTTTCTCCCTCCTTTCAAGTAAACAAAATGATCAAGTCAAAGGAACTGATTTTCTGCTTATATTTAGAGGAAAGCATTGATATATGGAGATCATTTTTAGTTTGAAAAGTGATACCAAAAATACCAGTTTGTTCAAGTCAGAGGAGTGTAGAAGCCTAATGTTTAGCCTGATTTCAGAAGGATCTGGAAGCCCTGTAACTGTGGTGTCCATCTGTCCCCTTCTGCCATAACCAACCACTTTTAAACCTGTTGGCCAACTTCAGCCCAATGTTCATAAAAAGCCATTTCTAAACTCCAAGAAAAGCAAGACTGCAGTCCATGGTCATTTGGGAGGCAGAGGAGAGAGATTGCCATATTTTGGGAGGATTTAGGAGACACAGAGTTAGTTTACTGAAACTGAAGCAAGGAGTACATGGAGACAAGCTGAGGCTATGCTGTAACGGGTCATAGGAAACAACACTATAGGAATCCAAGCTTCCTAATTCTGTCATTTCTTTCATGGATGAAAAAATATCTTTCTGGGATTTTTAGAACAGCAGCAGGTGTTTGAAACTTTCAATTCAAATTTTTTTCTTTTGAGTCATCATTTGTTTCCAAAGAGGCAAGAAGGGATTATATGCTTAAGCCTTTTGTGGAGGAGATCCTAAACAGAAAATAAGTGGTTCATGTGCATTTTTATGATTTTGAGTCTAATATGTACAATTTTTCAAAACATAAAGGAATGCACATGCCTGCAACAACAACATCTGTATTTTTTTTGGCCTTCTCAAAGTGAAGTTCTACAGCTTCTTACCAGTGTGTTTCTAACCACTAAGGTAAATGCAAAATTAGATCCAAAATTTGAGATGAGACACTATAGTGCCTGTCCTAGGTTGGAAAAGATGCTTCCACCAGTTTTTTTCTAATGAATCAGAGGCAATGCAATAACACTCCTGAGCAGTGGGGCAACTTCAATCACAGGAAGCTGCACATCCTGGATTTTGTCCTTTGGGAATTAATGAGCAAGGTATTCATAAAATGGCCTTAACATTTTCAAGTTCTTTCAGAAATAATGCTGGCAAATATTCCTTTGTGATTCAGGTCCAGAAAAGTTCAAGTAAAGAAAGTCAATTGTTTAGGGAAATGTTCTAAGTTTTATTAAGTAAATAAAATGTTTGATGCCTGAAAGAGCAGAGGAACCCCAGTGTAACCTCACTCTGCCACTCTGGCTAGTGGGGCTTCAGGGGTTAAACAAACCTGCCCAAGGGAGGGCCAACACCTTGAAATTCTCCATGTTGTCTAACAGCTGCATAATTAGTAACAGACTGAGGCATTTCAGCAAGATCAAGTAGTATCAGTTTTGGAAAGAATAACAGCATGGCCATGCTTTAGTATCTAAAGAGGCTACATGAAGAATATCCCACTCCAAGTGTTCAGTTGTCCTGTACCTTGCATACTAGTAAAAAATGTTAAAAAAAAAAAAAAAAAGGTCTAAGGGAAAACATTCAGCCTCCAGTACTGGAGTTTAAATTAATAACTGATATGTGATGAAGTGTAGAATCAGAGCTGAACTTTTGTATTTCTGTGCAGAGGTATACAGGGGCAGAGTGGCTCAGCATCAATCAACAGAGGAAGGGGAAAAGACTCCAAGACAGCTATCAACAAAACAAACATGCAATGGCCTTGCAAGCTTTCCTGGAGAGCTTAGAACATTACTTCATTTATTCCAGATGTAACCTACAGGACTCATTTGTTCTGATGATGGCTAGATAGTGATATTTCATATGAGTGTCTCAAATGGTAAGTGACTGGAGGTTAAAAATAGCTGTCACACAAGTGCTTTTCACATCAGCAAGCAGGAGATCTGAGATCAAGCTTTACAAACTTTTACTTTGTTCTGGGTCCATAAAGGCTGTGAACATGATACCAAGAGTGGCATGATATGACTCTGCTTGGTCATTGTATGAGTTTAGCTCCTCAACATTTTTCTCTGTAATTTACTGAATGCTAACTTCTCATGCTCTTGGGTTTTTCCGTCTATAAAATGAAGAGATTCCATACATCACTCAAATTCTGCAAGACCTAGTTTGTTAGTATTTATAAATTTGCTCTGATATGGAAAATGAGATGGTATAAGGGTTCCAGAATTTCTGAACAGGAACAACTATGCTGAGATCATCTTGAGATGAATGGTAATTATTATGTAGGAATCAGTATTTAGCATCAGAAGATTGATGGGTAATTTTGTGGAACTGTATTGCCACTTTACACATAAAAGCATAGTTTTGTGAAAATTAAATGTATTCTGGATTGCAGCCTAGAGAAATCTTGTGTTTGGTAGATTTTTAGATTAATTGCAATATATTTATTTACTTTTTTAACTTTATGAGTTTTTTCCCCTTCAGAATTGATTGTTATCACTTCCAGCAGTATAGTGTCTGCGAAGAGAGCCCATAGGTAAGTACAATATAATTAACAGAATCAATCTAATCTTAACAAGTTTAGATTACAGCAAAACCTAGTAAAAGCAGCAGCAATAGCTAATGTGTTAGCATGCTTACTCACAACTTCAGCTCCTTATAAAAAATCACACAGTGACAACATATGTCAAACAGGAGGCTTAACTACAAATTGAATTAATTTACCAAGGCGGCTCCTTTGAAAAGGTTCTTAAATATTACATGTCAAGGTGGAACAATGATGATGAAAATATTTAAAATATAAAATAGAAATTTCATGCAAAAAGGCAAAAGTTTCAATTTATTTCAATGATCTAAATGCTAATTTTAGTGGGATTATTCCCACTTCTACAGAAATTCTAAAACTTGCATAACAAGTATATATATATAGGTCTTTTTTTCAAAAAGCAAAAGAAGACTTCTGTCAATTGAAACAGGTAGCTTTGGGGAATAAGAAAAAAAACAATATATGTCTCATTATCATATGCATGACTGAGAGTGATCAGTTTCTTTTGATTGCAAAATAAAAGTCAAGTGTTCACTCTTGGTGCATGCTATCTCCATTTTCAACAGAGGAAAAAAGCATCCTCTCACAATCTGACTTGTGGATTTCTCCTGAAAATAGTCATCTAAAATTCTGAATGACTCTAAATTATGATTTTGCTTTTATTTGTCCAAATAGAACATGCCAAGAAGGACTTGGGGGTGCAGGGGGATGAGAGGCTGGACACGAGCCAACAACGCACTCACAGTCCAGAAAGTCAATCATATCCTGGGCTGCATCACAAGCAACATGGACAGCTGGTTGAGGGAGGTGATTCTCTCCTTTTACTCTGGTCTTGTGCGATCCCACCTGGAGTCCTGCATCCAGCTTTGGGGTCCCCAGTACAGGAAGGACATCCACCTGTTGGACTGAGTCCAGAGGAGGGCCACCAAGATGATAGGAGGATGGAGCTCCTCTCCTACAAGGAAAGGCTGA